>JANHFN010001390.1:125739-147162 GCA_032468175.1 Toxicocalamus goodenoughensis
CTGACCTTTATTTCCTGCTTTTTCAACCACAGCTGCTTTGCGTGACACAGCTGCGGTTGAAAAAGGGCTTCTCCAACCGCTGCACACTTGCACACTTGCACGCAGCGCGGCTCAGCTGTCCGGGTAGCTCAGCAGGTCATAAATTGCACTTGCAGGACTAGTGAGACTCGCACGTGCAACACAGAGCAACAGAACCAGTAGTTATACTGGTCAGATCCCATCCCTGAACATGACCCAATGTAACTTAGTATGAATCCTTCTACTAGTGGCTCTAAACAAGGAGTGAGCGAAAGAAAGATTTATATTTATTGGTAGATCTCTGTATTGTTTGCAAAAGACAGCCAAGTCTCAGATTTCAAGTCCCAGTTATTTAACAGTAAGTGACAAAATTGCACCTTCCTGCCAAATTATACAAGGGAAAGAACAATAATTTCTAGCTACTTCATTATATGGAAGCAAGAACTGGCTATGTCAAGAAAAAGATAAAAGTAAATTGAATGCAGCAGGAATAAGATTACCTCAGGAGTGTCTGCAGTGAAACACAAAGCAAGAGGGTCCAGAATGAATGGATACTGAAAATAAGTGGACTGAATACATAGACAAGTGACCAGCATAAAAAAGTATGTTGTGATGGTTTGGTAATAGAGAATTGAATTACAAAATAATTGTGTGAAGAGTGAGAAAGGAGAAACTTTGGAATGTGGCGGTTGGATGCCGCTGATGAGATCTTCAAAAAGAGATGAAAGTGAAAAAAGTACCTTCCTGGACATAGTGGAGCAAGGTTTTTAAGAACAAAGATATGAAGATGTATAGAGAAGAGTGTTGATTTACATTATTTAAATTTATTTAAACTTTTTTCTTCTTTTCTCCTACCTTCATTTGTTTATTTGGTTTGTTTCCAAACTCTTTTTACTTATATGTATATATGTATGATGATGGAAAAATCTGAATCAAAAAGATAAAATGTGATTTGGGCATACATATAGCACCTGCTGTGAATATTTTTAACCAAATGCATCTTTCCTAGTTTTATGCATCACATGTAAGACCAGGAAAAATGCAGCTGCTTTAAATTGCTTCTGGCAGGTTGCACCCCAAGTCACATGTTACCCTTTTGAATCTAGAACTCTGGCATTTCTTACATGTATCCATGTTCCAGATCAAAGGCCAGCGCTCAAAGTAAATTTCCAGGTCCAGTTTTTTTTTTAATTGAATGGTGGTTTTCTTTGCTTATTTTTCTTAGTTGAACTTGAGATTTATCAACATTATCATCCTGAACTTGTTGTTGCCTTTCCAAACTGTAAATCATGGTCTGCCTTTTGATTCAATGGAAGATTGCAAATTATAGGCAAGGGAAGGCATTTTTATTTTTAATCTGTTGAATCGAAAAAGAAGAGAAAAAAGACCATGCAATTCCAAGAACTTGTGCTCGGTTGTAAGATTGTAGTTATCATTCTGTATTATACAGTTTGTACTAAGAGTTCTGAGGCATATAAAACTCTTGTAAGTACTTCTTCTCTTATATTGAACAATCCTGTGTCAAAGGTAGTTAAACAAAAGCTAAGAACAACTTATTGAAATATTTCGGCTTCTCTTTTGTTTCACTAAACTATAATCATTTGCCTTAAGAGTATTTTCCATCATAGATGGAGAAGTTTAGATTGGTTATTCCATTTTGCTGGAAGCAGCATGATTCACATGGCTATTAATCTGCTTGTATCAATACTTCCCTTATGAACTCCTGGTTCTGCTGTAAACATTTTTTACATGCTAAAACTTGGCATACAAGATAAAAGGCTACCTGATTGCAAACAGAGCAGAACATTAAATGCACAGAAAATACATCTACATACAAGACTTTAACTGTGGGTCTTTGTGCAAAAACAGCACCCAGATGTTTGGGATTTATCCAGAACCAGAATGTAAATGCCAAATGTGCAATGAGAATCCAGATTATTATGGCTCTGAAGAATTAGGTGGCAGTTCCTTCTTTACGTTTTTCAGATTGCAGTGACTGACTACAGTTGGTAGTCTTCCCAGGTCGTAATACTGAAGCCACTTTCGTATAACTGAGGGACTATAGAGTGACCATGAAACTTCTATTTTTTGAAAACCATAGTTGTGCTCAGTTAACATCTCAAAAAATATTATGTTGTAACTAACATTGTGAATTTGCTTGAAACTCTGCAATCCTGCAGTTTGTTTAATTTTTTTAAAACTTTCTATTTTAAACTAATTATAGATGCACTCAGTCGATTACTTAAGGAATAAAAAGTAAAATCTGGTAGCGCTTTATCTGACTAACATATGTTATATAGAGGAATAACCTTTTATAACAAATAAAATGAGTTAGTTGGCTCAGTTGCTGACTTTTGGCTCCCATAAAAGTGTTCTCCTCCCATTATATCAGGAATAAATGCTTGTATGTCACTTATCCATGAATAAAGTGCAAGTAGCATTAATTTTACTAAGTGATTGGGAATGAGGCATTTGTAATAATCTATAATCTTATATTCAACAGCGAACTCTCTTTGAGTATAGATAGCTATATTGGCTAAATTAATTATTCATACCATCACAGGATCTATGTTAAAAAAAACTATTAATTTAGGAATTTTCCAATAACCTTTTAATGTTTTTTTTCTGGAAAAGACAAAGGAGGTAATATAATAGTTTTGGCAAATAAACCTCATGACAGGGTGGATATCGGAATCTGTATTATTTGTTGGAACTCAACCTAGACTTTGAAACAGAACAGACACTTAAAATAATCCAGGAGCAGGGAGTGATTCCAAATATACTATGACAAATGGCTACCTTTTGCTAGGATATTTAAAATACTAAATTTCAAGCCTGCATCTTATGACTGTGCTGACATCTCAATTCAGCTTTTTTTACATACATAAAATGAAAGGCATTCATGGGTTACAGGAAACTAGGTTCAGGGCATCAGATTGGTAAAATCAGACTTTTACAGTAGCTTCCAGATGTCCTGGAGCACAAGTTAATGAGAGCACATGGAAACATATTGAAAAAAATATCAGGAAACACATTTTTTACACAAAAGCAAACCAGTGGAAAAATATTATATGCATAATACTGGAATGCAATTATTGTCATTATCACTCTGGGTATTGCTGTTTTCATTTTCATTCCGTGTGGTATTTAAAACAACAAAAGAAAAACTTTTTTCTGTAAATTAGTGAATGATAAAAGATTTATGTGTTCATACAATTTTTCCTCATGTTTAAAATACATGTGCAAACCTTATTTTTTTCAACTAATGTAAATTTGGGGGAAGTGGCTTAAAACTCTTTAAACCCAATTTTAAGCTTTATAACCTAAGCAAATGTTCGGTATACACATTTCCTCACATCTTGGCACTACAGATACCACCATCTTGATACACATATTATATATTATTGCCCATATACTCTGCACCTAGAAAGTCCTAGGACTTAGTAGAATAAGGCATGGGAATGGACTGGTACTATGAGATTTGCAGGAAGAAAAAATTATTTATATATCCAATAATTGTTCACTTATTTGAAATGCTATGTTCTGAATGTTTACTCCTATCTTAAATAGATCACATGCCAGTTTTAGACAGACTCATGTACACTTCAAAAGGATGAGATAAAAATAGATTGCATTGTCTGATACATTAAACTTGAGTTGGATGCATTCCCTTTCTGAGGCCTTAAAACCTAGTAAGTGATTACATGTTGTAAATTCTATAACACCTCTATAACAATTCACCAAATCACAGATGTGTGAGTGATCTCCTGCTTTTTTTTTCAGATAAAAGCAAAGAACAGAAATATGTAACTCTTCCAGCAGGATTTATGCACCTGAAAAAAGGAACCAGCCTTTCCAAAAATATAAAACTCTATGCCTCATGGAAACCTTAATGTCACCCACATTACATGGTATCATAATGTCTCAGCTCTGCTGCATAAGGGCATCTGGAGGGAGTGTGCAGAAATGTTAAGATCATTGATGTATCAACATGATCAAAGTTCCAGCTCTTTTTTACATGTATGGAACACACATTAAAGGGGTGTGTTTGCAAAGGCTTTCATTGTACAAACCATTTTTACTTTTTTGACCTTCACCCATGGACACCCAGCAGCAATAGATACATACATATTTAATCAAATTATAATTTGATTATAGGAACCTTAGACTGATGAATGCAAGAAGGGACATATCATTAGAGCAGATAGAAAGGTGAATGAATATGGCAGTCTTGCATAAAGGTAATTGAGCAAATGCTAATTGTTCAAGACAATTGCTGAAAAGTTACAGCTTCATACTAAAGGCCAGAATCACAGAAAAAGAAAGTTTTCTTAATCTTTTCTCTTGTACAGTTTTTCTCTAGAAAATCAAATCTCCAGCACCAATGTTTTGATTGCCACTGGAGACAGGGCTACTTCAACAGTCCTGCCTTTGGACCAAAGCTTTTCAGGGCATTGAAAGCAATTGTCTCATCATTGGGAGTATCAAAAAATTGGGCTATCTCAAAGCCACAATTAATTTTGTTTACTTTCAGACATTTCTACCACTTCTTTTTTCTCAAGCGTACAAGAGAATTTACAACATGTAACTGCTATTGGACTCTTGACTAGTGTTCAAAAACATAGAACAGCATGATAACTTTGCATACAACAAAGGACCACTGGCCTTTATTATCACATGCAAAAAAAGAAAGAAAGTTCAAAATCTAGCTTTCTCCGCTTGCAAAATTGCAAACCAATGTCTGAAATAGTAGACATAAGACATGAGCTTCATGGAGTAAAAGTTACAGCTGTGTGTATGCATGTTGTTATGTTAATATGTCTTCAGAGAGTTGGACATTATATACACAAACAGAACACCAAAAACCAAGACAAGACAACATACACAGCAACATAGTGTTAAGGTCTGTGTTTTAATTTTTCTTTTATTTTGCATGTTATCTTTCTATTATTATATTATTGCTTACATTACACTGCAGGAGATGGAAAGCAGGATTCCGTGAGCTCTGCAGAAAGGCTAATTTTATCCAGTTCCTCCCCTCCTTGAATCATTTTTATTTCAGATTTAAAACTTGGTGCCTCATTTGCTCTTTCATCTCTTCCCTTTTCATTTCTTCCTACCATACTTTTATGCTATGACTTTTTTGAATGTAGGCAAGAATGACCAATGGGTATGGTTAAAAAAAGTCTAGGTAATGGCAATGTATATAAAAAGCAGGTGGAGCTTCAACTGTACCATTGTAACCTTCTTGATTCTTTTGACCACACCCTGTAGATAACTCAATGTAGGACTGCAGGCCAGAATTATCTTATTTTAATGATTATGTATAAAACTCATACTAGGAAAGAAAGAAGTCAAACAAAATTATTTTGAAACAATCACCAGTGATGCTGCCACTGCCCTCTCGCAATGCCTGGGGGCTGTAGGGATCTGGATAGGGGACAACAGACTTCTGCTGAACCCTGGTAAGGCCAAGTGGCTTTGGATACATGCACCTTTGGGATCTGGGACATTAATGTATTTAGTTCTGGATGGGATTGCACTGCCCAGACATACCATTGTGCAACTTGGGAGGTTCTCCTGGACTCATGATTCTTGCTCTAAGGGCAGTCCTGGCTAGGAGAGCCTTTGCGCAATTTTGTGTATTGCACCAGTTGTGCCCTTTCCTGGATTGAAAGTCCCTAAGCTAAGTCAATCAAGCCACAGTCATCTCATTATTTGACTATTGCAACACACTTCACATGGAGCTACCTTCAAAGAGTATTTGGAAGTTACAGCTCACACAGAATTCAGCTGCGCAGATAATTCTTGGGGTCCATGTTACACCACTGTTTCATGAGCTGCACTAGTTACCAGTTTGCTTTTGGGTCTAATTCAAGGTATTAGTGTTTACCTTTAAAGCCCTTCATGGCATGGATCCAAATTATCTGATAGACTATCTCACCTCAATGGGATTAATCCGCCCCACCCGTGCCAGCAAAAGGGGCATGCTGCAAGCCCCATTGGTCAAGAAATTCCAGCTGGCAAGATCCAGGAGAATAGCTTTTTCTGCTGTGGTTCCCACCCTCTAGGACATTATGCCTTTCCCACTCCCCTAAGTGAGATCTGCACCCCCATCCTTTTAGTCTTCTGAAAGGGCCTGAAGACCTAGCTCTGCCAATTGGACAGTGGCCCCAATAGGGGAATGTCATGCTGGAGACAGTAAATAAGTTAAATAGATCTCATCTCCTTCTTATGAACACCTTGCTCCCTTCCTCTTCATCTTTGTCAGTTTTAAATCAAGTTTAATGCTACTATTTATTGTTTTAATGTTTTACATTGGTATAAAACTAAATCAGCTAAACTTATCAGCTAAGGGCTGATAAGGATTATTTTGAAACAAAACCACCCACTTTTATAAACCAGTCCAACATACTATAAAAAGACGAATAAACATAACCCATGCAAATCAGTAACAATTAAAACAGAAATGAAATATTTCCTTTTTTTTTTGCTTTCAAACTGTTACAATAGGAAATAAAACAACTATCACAAGAAAAGCTAAAAGTAAACCTATAGTATTACTGCAATTCTATTTTACATTGCATGCTATATTCCCCTTGTAATCAAGCATTCACCATCTATTTTCAAGTTTGTAAAAGCAACTGTTTTGATTTGGGATTTTTTAAAATCCCAGATAGGAAACAAACGGATACTAAGAATCTAGAGAAATTGGTTTGAATTTGCTTTTACCAACCAAAGTGAAAATGAATCGTAGCATACCATGTAACAAAAGCAAAAACATAACACTATAAAAATCATTCTAATTGTCTATTACTACCGTGTTTGAAGTACTAAAAACAAAGGCATCATTGCCAAAGGAGGTAAAGCAAAAGAGAAAATAAGACTTTTCTTTTCAAGATTACATCTAACGAAACTATACCTCATGTATGATGTTGGGGACAAAGGCTTTGATTTGGCCCACTGATAGGGGTGCTGTGGAACTGAAAGATACTGATCACAGAAGCTTCCTTTCCTGATGTGCTGGAACCCAGGAAACTCTTCTGGTGATAAATCGGTAATCGGTGATATGGTCCCCTGATCATCTCCACTAGGTTCCGTCTTGAGTGCCATGGAGGCAGTGTGATCTGCTGCAGTTTTCCTAGACTTGATAGGAATCCCATCATTCATATCTATTGTGCTGTCAGTAGTGAGGGCATTGATTGCTGCAACAATGGCTGAACTGGTATATTGGTTAGTGTTTCCCAACCATGTCTCATCAGTCACACTGACCCTTGGAGAATTCTGGGGAGAAGGGGTGGGGGAGTGATGTGGAGAGTAGGATGTCTTCCTGCCATTCAAACTGTATTTTCTCTTATTACAGGGAGAGGATGGTCTGGAGTTGTGAGAGCTCAGCCAGTTTTCTTCAGTAATACTTGTTCTGGGAGATGTGGAAGGAGAATGTCGAGGTGAATTAAGGAGTGTGCAGGGAACTAAACTTCGCTGATACCTCTCCTCAGTTTCATTGGTCTTGGGTGATACGCATGGCGATTGCCAAGGAGATGTCTGGGGTGAAGTATAAGGATAGGAATAATTTGATTCATAGGAAGATGCTTCTGAATTGCAACTTCTGGAAGACAGGCTACTGGCGGGGCTCAGACAAGATGGGTCCCTGTAGGCCTCAATGTTTGGTAAATTCAAAGTAGCAGTAGAAGGCGACCTTTTGGTGTTTTGGGTGGATTCATCAACTTCCACTTCATGGAAGAACTGGTTGTTGTTTTGATGTAGTCCTAAGTAGGTTATTTCAATTCTAGGACTTTCTAAGGCTGGCACGCCATTAGGTCGGACACTTGGAGGCAAATAATATCCAGCAGTGCTATTGTCAGCATGCCCTCCATAACCTGATAGATGGTTAGCTGATGAGACATTTGGAATGACTGGAATAGACGTTTGAAGGCCGTGACATGGAGTTGGCAGTGAAGAATGGGCCACATTTAGAGGCAAAGTTGAGTTTATATTTGAAGATGCATAGTTATAATGTTCTGCAAAAAGATAAAAAAGAACAAGAAAAGACATGAGATATTGCACATAGACACAAATTAATTTATTAGTAAGCGGAATCCCTGTCATGATCCAGTGATTATACTAGTTTTCTTTGGAATAAAAGTCTATCTTAACCATTTCAAAGATGGCTAAGAGCTAGTGTCATTTAGCCATTCAAGAACAAATTAGGATCAATTAGTTCTGGGTTTAAGTCCACCCTCAGCCATGGAAGTTCACTCAAGGAAAAAGACAAAGTCCTCAATTTTGTTAGTTTGACCATCTGGATCCTCCTGGGGTGTTAAGGCAGCCTGGAAGATGGCCATAGGATGGATCCATATAGCGCTTTCATGCTCACGGAGAGAAGGGGTGCTCCCACCAGCTTTGAAGGAAAACCCTTCTTCAAAAGGTCAGTGTTGCATCCTTTTCTGTTGAATTTGGGGAGGTTGTGCAAAAGACAACAGCTTCCCGATTCAAGACTGGTGTGCAACTTGGGTTTTTTTCTGGATTCACAGCTACAAAGAACAATAACTATGAGTCAGTGGCAGTTGTGGCCAGGAGGGTCTTTGCACAGGTTCATCTTGTGCATCAATTACCCTTTCCTTATTCAAGAGGGCCTTCAGACAGTTATTCATGCCCTGCTCACCTCTGATTGAATTATTGCAATGTGCTCTTCGTAGAGCTATCATTGTGTTCTATCATGGAACTATAGCTACCACCTGGAAGTTAAAATTGGTTCAAAATGCAATAGGCTTCCAACCACCAGAAAAGTGGCCAATCCTACGTATAATATATGACTGGTGAGAAGAAAAGACTTCCACAGATAAGTCTAACAGATTCCATAGAATAAAACAACCATCACAACCCTATCTCCCCTTTATTCTTTTGCTACTCTACATCAAACAAAACAACATAAACAAGCTATTGCTCTGCTATCTTTTCTTATCAATTCTCTTCTTGCCAAAAATTGCATCCATCTTTTTTATTTTTAAATGAGTTATTTACTACAAGAAGTTGACTCCAATTTATAAAATGCACAAGAGAGGAAAGTGCTTTTAAATACTGATGTGAATGTTGAATCTTTTTTTTACATTTGCTAAATTTCATCTGCTGAGCTAAATTTGAGTAATTATGTGTTTTTAATATACTAAACTAAGTGGAAATCAATTGTGCTTTCACAGAGCATATAATCTAATTTCACCCTCTTTTTCCATGTTGAATTGTCCTCTCACCTTTGTGGTAATGAACACATTCATGTTGTGAGATTCTGTACTGCTGAGCTACATTGCTGACCAATAAAAGGAGGAAAAATGAGCAAAAAAAGAGGGCAAAATTCAACATGCTGCAGTTTTTCTCTGAGTCATGCTGTTATTCTTTCTGAAGCACACACAATTTTCCATGATCCTTGTGAAAAGGTGCATTATTCTATTGAGCAACTCAACACAGAGTCACAACAGCTAGTTCTTGGACCAATTGGACTTACATTTTCTATCCTTTCTTTTCCACGTGCATGTGATACTGCACGCTTGCATATACACAATTTCTCCAAATAGTCTGAATGTTATAACAATCCCAAGTATTCATAAAGATGGTGGCCACAAATCCGCTACAAACAATATACTGCCATTTCCACTGTTCCCACCGTTCGCATGTCATTTTTTTTGTTATCAACTCTGCCTCAAGTTTCAACATGCCTTCGGCTTCAGTTGCTTTTTAAGAATTCTTGAGTGATTGAAGCAAAAAGGCAAGGCGTCCTCTCATTTCCTCTACATATAATGTTTGCTTCCTTCCTCTCCCCTCCAGAGGCAAATGCTCCAGCCGATGTCACTCCCCTAACATATACATTGAGATCCGGAAAAGCTCCGTTAATGAGCATGGCTCTATTCCCAACTGAACTCCAATGTTCCTCTACTAGTTAAATGACAATGTTGACAAAGGACATACAATATTACTCCAGCTGCTACAGAAGCAGCTCCATGACATTTGGTGCCTCTTCTTTTTTTCATGTTAAACACCATTAGTACATTCAACACCTATTATACGTCTACTATTTACAAAAATATGCCCATTAATATCCAGGTGTAGAGCAGCACAAATAAAACAGGGTTTTTTTTCTCTTTCCTGCTTGGTGTTCCATCTTAACCCATTTTAGATACTATTCTAAAATACTGAGGCCTAATTGCTCATACACTGTTTGCACAGAATATTTTGACTTACACAGAAAGCAGGAAATGACTCAAAGATTACCCTCACCCAAAAACCCACACAGAATGTCAGTCATTATGAGAAGAAATGGCAGCAAAATTCATACATGGAAGAGCACTTTCAACCTTTTTCACATACTTACCAACTCCTGAAATTGTTTCCAGGAGCAGATCAGACTCACATTTTGCCATCCTCGATTTATACACTATACCTCCGTTTCTTTGTGGACAATGTTACTTTCCTATGTAAAGGTAGATATCCTTATTCATTCCCTCAAAGAAGTCATAGAAAAGATTGGTGTGCATTACAGGGAGATTCACGGTCTCACACATGGAAAAAGGCATATTTAGGGCAAATTGATATATATATCTGACGAGGTCTAAAATTACATTTCTTCTAACAGCCACAGTCACACTTATCAATAGCAGGTATATATCCCAGGAAATAAACATTATTGAATGGTTGCATTGCTGAAGGCTTACCTTCATGGCGTAAAATCTAGGAAAATGTTAAATCTATTGTACAGGGGTTATAACAGAAGAACATGTTTTTGGATGAACAGCATGGAGTCTTCTGTAATTTAAAATAGTTACAATGGACAATAGTTAGGAAAGAGGTATCCATCAAAGAAGGTAAAGAAAGCGGGATACAAACAAGCCTATATAATACTTTTACACTGTAGCATTTTATAAAGAGTGTGTGTAGATGCAATTAATATATGTATATTCAATTCCTGTACCATTCGTGGTCAAATATTATTTTATTTACAAGTGCACTTTCCTGGTTTTTTTAAATACATTAAAATAGTTGGAATAAAATAAGAAAAAATATATGGCCTAATGGAATTAGGATTGTCTCCATTTTTCTACTCCATGCCTTCCCAAATGGTAGAAGGCAGCAGTACTTGGCCGATGAAGTTGGAACAGACAACTCCACTCACACTTAATATTTGCAGGATTTAGAACCTCTGAATAGGGCTTTTGTAAAGCAGACCTGGGGAACTTGACTAAAAATCTATTTCATTTACAATAGAATAGCCATAAAACAAGCTATTATCTATTGCATTCTCAGAGCTATGCATATTGTTCAATTACTTTCCAGCCTGATTGCACCATCATATACTGATTAGGTTATTATCACTCACTCTCCAACTTTGTGATTCCACAACTCCTGAAAGTGAATTTGGGCAAACCCCTCCCCCCAGTTAAAAAAAGTTTAGTTTTGTTGGAGTAGTAATACTGAAAAGTTCCAGCTCAATTACTGTAGTCAAAGCAACATTTTAAAAAACCCTTCCAAGTTACTTGTGCCTCTTAGGAGTTCTGACTCACAATAAGAGAATCTGCAAGTTATATGAATTAGGTCCGTATAACTGTACACCTTCTTTGTGTCAGCTGCATTGTAATATGGAAATTTCATGCTCAGAATGCAGTGCAACCTACCATCTAAATGCCCAATGCAGTCTGGATTAGGAAGGAAATATACTGGGATATATACATACATACATACATACATACATACATACATACATACACACACACACACACATATAAGTTATATAAACAAGAAACTTTCAAGATTGTTTTTCTGTATCCAATTACACTAATGCCACTACACAGCCACTAGAAATATACAAAGGCTAAAATGGGATTGGAATCCAAAGGCTTGGTGGATCCAGGTACTAGTCTACATAATTACAGCTTTGCAAAAGAAATCTTTCCAAACCATAATTCATATAGGATCACCTCCACTTATGTGGCTGTAAAAACCAACATTACCGTATATTGTTTATCTAACTCTCATACTCTAGTTGAATTTCATCACATCCTGGGATTAAACAGGCAACCTGAGGGGATATTTATAATCTATATATATGAGTTGCCTTGTAGTGAGATGGGGAGCAAAGATAAATAAATAAATACCCGTTTATTATAGTTCTTGTTGAAAGCCAATGCAGGAAATCTATCTGCTCTATCTCTGGACCCTGCATGAGATTTCCACCCTCTAGTCTCCTTTTGCAGATTTGGCAAGCCACCTGATTTAGGACCCAGGTCCAAGGAACACCATATGCTTTTAACCAGTCCTATCCTACAGAACTTCTAGGCTGATCCCTAAGACCCTAGGTGGATCGTTAAAGGGAACCTGCCACCCCTTGCTTGCTGTTTCCTAAAGCCCCCCTCCCCCCAATTTTTTCTTACAAGTTCCCAAGCTGATCGATAGAAAACCTGGCTTTTAGAAAACAAATTTCCACCCTGGAGCACTGGCATGAAGGACTGGGCCCTTTCTTAACGAAACAGTATATATAATCTAAATATATAAAATGACAACAGGCAGGTCTACTACTGAAGTGTCACGGTGGACTTGTTAAATATAAGTTCCTTGATGAGAACTGTCTTAGGTTTGGTTTGGTTTGGACCCGGTAAAGTTGGCAAGAGTTCGGCCAGTTTCCCCTTCAAGTGTCGAGAAAAACAGTAACATGCTGGAATTGTTCATTTTTGCAGTGGATGAAGGCTTCTTCTTCTTTTTTTAAAGAGGAACCCGCAAAACCGGGGCCGCAAACAACACGAAGGCAAAAGGGTTTCCGCTTCATTTCCTGCCCATCTTCCCAAGCCCTTGAGGAGGATTGTGCTTCTGCTCGCCCTTTGGGAAGTAGGGAGTTGAAACACCCCCCCCCCAAATCCGAGCTACTCCCCAAGGGCTCCGCTGGCTTTGGGGGTGGGGTGAGGGGAGCGCGGGAGAGCGTCGAAGGCGAAGCAAGCCAGACGACGCCTCAAGCCCAGCAACGGGCGGCGCTTCGCGCTCCCTCCCTCCCGTCGTCCCCAGGCTCAGCCTATTGTGGAGACGGCTCTTTCCCGTCCCAGAAGAACCGCTATATTTAACGCTCGAGCTGCAAATAAACGGCTCTTCGCCCTCCCCTCTCCTCGCGCGCCGGTCCCCGTCCCGTCTCCCTCGAGGGCGGCCGCTGCTGCATCGCCACCAACCTTTGCCGCCGGTGGCCTCGTTGCTCTGGTTAAACTCGAAGAGGAAATCGAAATCAAACTCGGGATCTTCCTCCAGGCCGCTCATGGCTCGGCGGGCAGAGGCCAGGCACGGCTACCAGCGCCCAGGGGCTGGAATGTCCGCCCCACCCCCAGCCCGACTCCCGCAGACACCTGTTGCGGCGGGAGCGCTGCGGGCGACCGGCTGCTGGCTAGCCCGGCAAGGGAACTACTCGCGGCCTCAGGGTCGCGCCGGCTTCTCCGCAATCCGGCACCCCGGCCGCCTCTGTAATGGACAGGTCCCAGGACGTCCAGGCAGCCTCTCCTCGGGTCGGTGCAACGTGACCTTTGACGAGCGCGGCTCGCTCGCTCCCTTATCTCGCTATCGCTGCCTGTCTGTGAGATCCTCCTCCTCCTCCCTTTGTTTATCTAAACCCGGAAACATCAACAATCTAGTTGCTCCGCTCCGCAAGCCTCTCCGGTTCCTCATTTTAAAATAGCCCCTCGCCGCTCGAGTTACAGCTCGAAAGGGGGGGGGGGGTTGGCCACGGCCTCACTCCCACCCGGGCTGGGTCACCCGGCGAAGGGAACCTCCGCCGGCCCTACTCTGAGCTGGAGTGAAGTGGCAGTTAGTTTAGGCTAATTAGGAAAGTGCAGAAGCACCTGCTCGGCCTCGCCTGGGCTCTAAGTTTTACCTGGTTAGTAGTGGAATCCCAGGGCTGTCAGGCTAAACATGGAAGTAAGAATACAATACATGGCTTTAAAAAGGCAGTGACAAATTGGAAATTGACTTTATTATTTTTTTTATCAGCTCAGTGTTGGTTTAATTATGTATAAATTACAATTGTAATTAAATTAAAATTATGAATTAAATAATTTATTATTGCTGTTTGATTTTTATTCCAGGCATCCTTGAATGGTTGTGCTGGTGTAGTGGTTTAAGGCAGAAACCACGAGACTGTAAGTTCTAGTCCAGTCTTAGGCACAAAGCTGGCTGGGAAACCTTGGGCCTGACACTTTCTCTCAGCCCTAGGAAAGATGCAATGGCAAACCATTTCCAAAACCTTGCCAAGAAAACTGCAGGGACTAGTCCAGGTGGTGCCAGGAATTAACAAAGACTTTTAAGACACACACGCACACTTTTTTATTCAGGGGGATTGCAATTGTAAGAACTTTTAACCAACTTAATTTTGTTAGAACTCACATACTTTCTCTCAGTCCTTGCTTGTAGATTGTCAAGCAATATTAAGACATAAGATATAATGAAACAAAACATTATTTGTCTTCACACAAATACCCTCTTTTTTGTAGTTGTGCTGGCAGCAAACACGATAATATTCTAAATATTAAGACATCTGACTGTCCTAGACAATCAGTGAGGCACTTGCCTTTACTTCTCTCATCAAAGATTCACCACTTGAAACTCTGGATTTCACCTTGCTTAATAGGGAATTTAATCCTGCTTTCCACACTGTAATTAATGTATGTACATATACACGATAATGCCTAAATATGTCAACAGTGGTGCTCGATGATCTGAATATGCGACAGAAGTCAGTAGATTCACTCAGCCAAATAGTTTTGAAATAAAACAATACACATTGATATTTAGAAAGATTTATCCTAGTTTACAAGATTTATACCCAGAGACTAAAGATGAAGTGACAACATGATGACTATAGAAGTGGAAGGGAACCAATCCTTTCTTAAACCCCTCCCCCATTCCTTTTTTCACCATCACCCTCTTCCAGGAGGAGAAAATTGAACCAGTTTTCTTCTCTTCTTTAGTCTTCTCTAGCTAGCCCAGACCCAGAATGCCTTTTGGTCAGGAGGAAATAATTACAAGTGTAGGTAGAAAAAATAAACCCAAGGATAACAATAACAGCTCATGCATGTTTGCTATTGATTCATAACGCTAGCTCCACACTCATGTAAAATAGCTATTTCCTTCAGCTTTTCCAAGCCTTCTCAGGTTATCCTGGGATTATTTTACCTGAGAAACCAAACATTTCTTTAGAAGGAAAGCAAAAGAACGAAAGCCAAATTGGAGCTGGCCCTTCCTGTCTTCAAAGTTCACCTGAAATGGAGACCCTTCCTGCTCAGAACCTGCATGCTTTGCTAGTCTCTGCTTACTAAACAAATTGGAAAATTTGCCATGATGAAGTCAACATTAATATATCAAATTCACTTTTAAGAGTACTGCTATGGACTTTCGAAAATGTTGCCTGAAAACCTTTTAACACAGCTTGCAAATCTTGTGTGGTTTCCAATATTTTGGGCCATCTCTATGTTTGTTGAAAATATACTTTTTCTTCATTTGCTGGAATCTTTTTCTATTGCTATCAAATACAAGTAAATGAAGACTTTGAAAACTATAAATGTAATTGCCCAACTTCCTACAAAGTGTAAAAACATTATGCTACATCATAAACAATCAACTTTCAAGATATACAGAGGTTAAGCAGGAGGTGAAGAAGTGAACTGGCTGAAAAGTGAAAAAAAATCTCAGTTGGATAAGTAACGATAAGGTTTGTATTTCAGCTCCTCCCCCCCCCCCCCACAAACTTTTAACTGCTGAAGGTCTCCAATTTCTTAGATCATACTGATCAGAAAACTCAGGTATCAACTTCTGATGTCTAGACTGGCACCAATAAAGAAGTGGTTTGCCAGTGATGTTGACTCTGATTTTCCAGGCAAGCTTACAGCCTTCAGATTACATTTGGCCCTGTTTAAGTTCAATTAGATACTACCATAAATGCAAAAACCAGGTTTATTCATGAGGGGGCGAGGGTGGGGGTAAAAAAATATCCTAATTATCTGGAGCAATAAGTATGATATTGCAAATTTAGAAATCTAGGTTGCAATTTACAAGTAAATAATAAAGCATTAGTTTCAAGTTTGTTAATTTAATGTAACTACACAAATTTACTCGATTTTGGGCTACTCTTTGCAAGTCTTTTAGGAAGAAAATGACAGAAACTTCGTAATTATCATTATTACCATATGTTACTCACTTGCAATGCCACTCACTATAATTGCTATAAAACTTCATAAAAAGCAAGTTCAATAGGAAATGTTCATATAAGTTATGTATCAATAATACAGATTCCAATGCACTAAGCCAGCTCTTTACACTGAAAGTATGGTAACTTTGAGATGAAAATCCAGGATAATTAAACCAATGAGCTAAGAGAGACCTTAATTTCATTTTTTAAAATTATGCTGCAATTCTATATGTGTTTACCTAGAAATAAATCCCACTGAGATCAGTGAGACTTGGTCCCAGGGAGCTGAAATCTAATTGTGCTAAGGCTTTATTCAAAAAATCAAATAAAACTTATAATGGTTCCCATTTATGACTTTAGTTTTGACACCACAGATACAGAAACAGAACACTTCTAATTTCTCTCTCTCTCTCTCTCTCTCTCTCCCCTTCTCTCACACACAGAAATTAATTTTCTTTGATATGCATAAATAGGGTGTAACAGACAGTATACATTTATTTTTAACTTGTTCAACAAAAACTACATTGTCTAGTAGAACAGTGCTTAGTAAATGGTTTTGGGATGTATTTACATGTGTTTTTAACTAGAAGCAGTCGTTTCAGTTTTTTAATGCTAATTGAAAATAAAGTTTGTAGACAATGTTTTAATTCTGTGTTGGGAGACATAATACTTTTGTGTTTGCCAAAATAGTTTTAAAGTGTGCCACATGCAAATGACCTCATCATTCCAGAAGCTAGGACTGTGGAGCTCCCAGATCACTAAGGCTATATTCCAAAGAAATGTTTTTAATGATGGAAATGGTATTCCTCTGTAGACTATAGGAATCCCATTTCCAGTCTCAGACCTGAAAAGTCTATCATCAGGAAAATATCATTTTTCCGGTGAAAGCCATTATTCTCATTCTCCTCCCAGTTTCCATTTAAAAAATGCTATATTGCCTTACACATTTTCTGAAATAATTATCCTACTTAATCTAACAGTCCTTCCTGGTTTCCCCATCTAGTAATTCAATATTATATGAATACAAATAATGAATACAAATACAAAAATGAATATATTGGTAAATGCTGGTTCTTATCACAATGGCTTCCAGCAGATTAACAGCAGATCTGTTCTATCTTCTTGACAAATATATTTATATTTATAGATACCCTCGATTCTCACCCCTCCAGCATCTTTCTCATTCTCCTACAGAGTACCTCATGATTGCTTCTCATGAGTAGATCAGTACTGCCTCTAGCTGGCCAATGAGAGAGCACAAAAATGGTGTACTGTTCTCCAACCAGTTTTCCACTATCTTTACTATTCTGCCCTGGTTTTGAAATGAAGCCAATGCCATACTTTAAGGCAACCAAAAATTATGGATACAAGATGGTGACTTCACTTCAGAAAGGGGAAATCTGAGGATCCCTGGAATAAACAGAGTTCCCACCACCAGTTCGCAATTTTATTCATGGTTGGCGAAGCAGCTGAACTGGAAAATACTCTGCTTTCTTATTCATATTAGCTATGGTGCAAACAAGAGCAAAAGATTCAAGAAAGAACTCAGATTGCAAAGATTTGGGGTTGCACATTGCCTATTTCTGATCTCATATTTTTGAGTTGATAAAAATGTTACAAACAAATCCATATAACAGGTCTAGGTAAGGAATTTCTATTTCTATTAATTCATCCTTTTGCTTAAGTGAAATATACACATACAAATCAAGGTAATTTTTATATCAGATGTAAGTCTGATACTATAGGTCACAATCCATCTATAAGTAAGGTATATAAAAACAGTTGTTAGTTGGGAAGTTGTGTCCGACCCATCGTGACCCCATGGACAATGTTCCTCCAGGCCTTCCTGTCCTGTACCATCTTCTGGAGTCCATTTAAGCTCACGCCTACTGCTTCAGTGACTTCATCCAGCCACCTCATTCTCTGTCATCCCTTCTTCTATTGCCCTCAATCGTTCCCAGCATTAGGGTCTCCTCCAGTGAGTCCTTCCTTCTCATTAGGTGGCCAAAGTATTTGAATTTCAACTTCAGGATCTGGCCTTCTAAAGAGCAGTCAGAGTTGATCTCCTGTAGGACTGACTGGTTTGATTATTTTGCAGTCCAAGGGACTTGCAGGAGTCCTCTCCAGCACCATATTTCAAAGGCCTCCATTCTTTGGCGCTCAGCCTTTCTTATGGTCCAACTTTCACAGCCGTATATTGCAACTGGGAAAACCATAGCCTTGACTATACACACTTTTGTTGTCAGGGTGATGTCTCTGCTTTTTAGTGTGCTCTCTAGATTTGCCATAGTGTTCCTCCCCAGGAACAAACATCTTTTAATTTCTTGGTTGCAGTCCCCGTCTGCGGTGATCTTGGAGCCCAGGAAAATAAAATATGTCACTACCTCCATTTCTTCCTCATTTATTTGCCAGGAATTGAGAGGGCCAGATGCCATGATACAAAAACTATTAAAACCAAAAGATGTCCACTATATATTAATTGAATGTCAGTCACAGCCATGAGCTTTAGATCACAGGCTAAAAAGCCCAATGTGAACATTAATGGAAGATTTCCCCCAAATGATGGGAGCAGACTACAATACTTAATAAAACTTCTCATTTATAATCTGGTTGGATCAATCAACAAGATACTAAAGAACATTTTTTGAAACTCACTGGACATGGGTAGACCTAATTCATAAATCACTTAAGCATGATATGACAGTAAAATCTAGAATGAAGGGTAGACAGTGACACGCAATCAGATTTTAATAAGCAAGTAAAATCTGCCCCAACCTCAATAGTTCTTGTCCCATTGTGGTGGAAACAGTTTCTTTCTGCTTATTTATTTTAAAATGATTTGGTATACCATGATATGGTTCTCTAAGCACAATATGCCAGAAAGAATAATCCAAGTGAGACTGTATTGATCAGATTTCTATGAGGAAATCTGCAGTCTTCAGTTTATAGATACTAAGAGGAACTTGAATGTTTGTAGCAATAACCCCAAAAGTTAGTATTCATCAGTACTAAAAGAACTACCCCAGCTTTTGATCAGTACGTGCATGCAATGTCTATCTTTAAAGCAATGTAGAATTGAGATAGGAATATTTTTAAGAACATTAAAAGTATGCAGCAAGCTGGAAACAAGTAGGAAAGATTAATAAATTAAACTTTATTTAAATGTAATTAAATTTCTATTTAATTAATTGGCATAATTGCAATTCGTGCATTTAAATAATTTATTCCCTCTTGGTCCACAATTTGAACCCCTTCCAGAAAATTTGGAAAAACAGCAGAAAGTTTACAGTATTCCTATTTCAACTTGCCCATCATTGAAGTAATCTTTGTTGACCTAATCTGTGCTTCTAGGATACAAAGTAAAGTGAATGACAACTACAGGTAGTCCTTGACTCACAACCACAGTTGAGCCCAAAATTTCTGTTGCTAAGCAAGACAGTTGTTAGTGAAGTTTGCTCCATTTTACGATCTTTATTATCACAGCATCACTGCAGTTAAGTTAGTAACACAGCTTTCAAATGATTGCGGCTTCCTCATTGACTTTTGTTTGAGAAGAAGGTTGCAAGAAGTGATCACATGACCCTGTGATATTGCAACTGTCATAAATGACCCAGTTGTCAACTGTCTAAATTTTGATCATGTGATCATGGGGACATTGCATTGAACGTAAGAAAATGGTTATGTCATTTTTTTTCAATGCCGTTATAATTTTGACCGCTCACTAAACAAATAGTTCTTAAGTCAAGGATTACCTGTGTAGAATATGTGATGTTTATTTCTAGAATGTTTCCTATGAGAAAGATGTCTGGTGCCACATTGTTAAATCCTTTTGATATTGAGCAAGAGTTATTTATTATCTCAGTTTTAGTACTGTACTAGCAACACTGTGTATAATTTATCTTGGAGTCAGTTTTTGTTTGTTTGTTTATTTGCAATCCATCCTGGAAATTCTACTGAAGAGTGGTGTAAATTAATCCAAAGGTACTTTTTATCTTTGGTGAATACATAAGAGGCCTAAGAATTTTTGGAATCAGATATATATCCAATTTTGAAAATGGGTGTAAAATTGATACTCGAAGCTTTTCTTTTAGGGATGGATAAAAAAAGTGGAAAGGAAATACGGGATTTTGTTTTTATACATGACATTGGCTGCTGCAAGGATATTCTATGCAAAAAGATGGAAAGAGTCATACCTACAGTGGAAGAATGAGTTTTTAAACTTAAGGAGCTAGCTGAGATGGCAAAACTAACTGCTTTGATTAGAGACAACAGTTTTACTAAATTTCTTGTGGCTTGGAGACCATTATTAGAATAAGGAGAAAAATGAAATTTTGACTTTGGAATTTATATTTAGTGAATATATCCATGAAGGAAGGAAATAGAACACCAACTGAGAATTGGCCCTCAAAGCTGGAAGTATTTTGAGATCAGTGAATATAGGAAGAATTGTGAAGTAATACTTAGTGAAAACTCTCATTTCCTGTAACATCCTTTTACAGTGCAGTGTGAACTCGTAAAACACCTGACACAATGGTTGAAAATTAATGTAAACTGGAACAGTACCATACTGATTACTGGAAGGTGTGTGTGTGTGCACGTATGTCCTGAAGGAAAAAGGTGCTGAGAAATGAGATGTTGCATGTGTGATGTTGACAGACTTATTTGCCTAATATTTTAATAGGTATCTTTTAGCCGGCTCTTGCTCACATGCATACATATATAGTTCTGCATTCCAAAGCACACTAGGGGAAAAATCCAGTATGCTCATGAGCTCATGATTGGACACCTGGGAATAGCCTGATCAGATGTAAATGAATCAGACTGGTGATTCACAAGTTGCTTTTTTTAGGGAAATTGAGCCATCATAGCGAGTTACTATTGAACTATGACCAAAGTTAAATCCAACCACCTTCGTATTTGTTATGGGGATAAAATAAAGGAAGATCCCCATGCAAGTTGCCTTCAGTTCTTGGATAAAAAAGTGGGATAGGAATATCTGACCAAATAAATATATATCAACCGGAAAATTCTATTGGATATGAAGCCATAAAGGTAATTGATAATTTTAAGCCATTTCAGAATAGAGTGTGGAGAGTAGAGTAGAGTAGTAGATTAGATTTAGATTAGATTTAGAATAGAATAGAATAGAATAGAATAGAATAGAATAGAATAGAATAGAATAGAATAGAATAGAATAGAAT
>JANHFN010001390.1:153877-172403 GCA_032468175.1 Toxicocalamus goodenoughensis
GGTCGCAACTCCTTTCCGGTTGGCAAAGGAAGAACTGGGCGGTGAAAAAATAATGCCACGATGCTCCGTCGCTTGGAGTTCCAAACAGAAGCTCCTTCTTGGAGGGGAAGGAAAAAGGAGAAGGCAAGCCAAAGCACCGAAAAGGGAAGTCAGATTTTCGGATCCTTCTGCTCTGCGGGGAGGGGGGGGGAAGGAGGTGCCGTCTCGGGCATCGGTTTTTTACAAGTGGACAGAACAGAATAGAAATTGGGGCGGGGGGCGGCGACGCTTCTTCGCCCAAAGTTCCGGATGACACAGAAAAGTAGCCACAGCGCTGAACTTGCAGCCACGTGCGCCCGCGGTTGGCGCCCCTGCAGTTGAGAAGAGGAAGAAGGCGAGCGCGTGTGCATTTGCTCTGCGTGGACAGCTAGTTATGAAGGAACTGATAGAAAATAGGGTCCTATCGCGGTTCCTTGGAATAAGTTATCTTGGAAATGCAAAAGTTTGCGCTGTTATGGGACATACTCATCGTCTGTGCCACTCGTGAACCGAGTGCCCTCGACTCCACTGTATCAAAGAGATTCCGGATTCTTCGCTCCCAATAGTTAAATGGGCATCAACTGTGGCCAACTATAGTAGACTTCATCACCATTAGGTTCTGTGCAGAGCCCACTGGGCAGCAGTATAGCTGCAGCAGAACCGTCTTAACAGCATCATAGGCCCCGGGCAAAGCAGTCTATGTAAATGATCGATAAATGTAAATGATCGATAAAATTAAACATTTATTTTATTGGCATTTTCAACAGTCAGTGTTGAAACATTAAAAACATGCTGTGCGGCAACAACTAATCAATACACCAGGCTTGAAAAAGACAATAATACTCAGTAAGCCATATAGTTGCTGTATTTATATGCTACAAGGTGCATTGAAGGGTAAATATGCAGATAAGTATGGGGCCCATGGGTTAAGACAGCCCTGAACTACAGTACTAAACACATGCCATAAAAACCAATAGTTCCATCACTAGCTTATTTCCAAACCGCTTCTGTTAAGGCCCACCCGTAGTTCAAGGCTCAGGTTTAGCTGTGGCCCCGATCTTGGTGCAGCTGTAGAAAGCCTTGGCGAGAGTTGCTAGGAATTATAGTTCTGTGCACTTTCCTGGTGTGTGTGTGTGTGTGAGAGAGAGCGAGAGCTCGAAATCCTTGAGATCCACTACGACGGTAGCAGAATTTCTTTCTCCCGCCCGCTTCCTCTTCTCCCGCTTCTTAGGCAGGTTCTC
This sequence comes from Toxicocalamus goodenoughensis, assembly GCA_032468175.1. Lineage (NCBI taxonomy): Eukaryota > Metazoa > Chordata > Lepidosauria > Squamata > Elapidae > Toxicocalamus > Toxicocalamus goodenoughensis. The sequence goes on from JANHFN010001390.1 coordinate 155,137, forward strand.
CCCACGTCTGCCTGTCGAAATGACTTCACCTTTTCCAAATTCTTCCGCTCGGGCTTCGGGGAAGTGTGAAAAGATTTCACTGTGGGTAGGCGGAGATCGGGTAAAAACTAGTGAGCAAGAATTTAAATGGGGAATGATTAACGCCAGCTGTCCTCTTACTTTTTGGTTACTTTTAGAGTAACCAACTTCCCGTTCTGTTTGCAACATTGCAGCTGGCGCTACATTTCTCAGGTAGAGGAACCTGTCGGCGATTTCTGAGAAACCGCTTTCGACTCTTCCCCGAGCAGTAAAATAGCAATTCATGGATTTGGCGATTTGTAAAGAGGAAAGCCATCTAATTTAGTTGCGATATAGAGCATAGGAGTTGTTGACCGTGCACGCCGATTGTCGGCAGATTAGTCAGCAGAAGTCCGGACGTGCAAAAAAAACCTATGCGCAGGCAACGAGGAAGGGCTGCACAATTGAAATGCACACCGAGTCACACCCCTCCTTGTCAGTAACTTTTCCTGTACAGAAACTATTATACCCGCCTGTGTAGTCACAATCTTGGCCACCTGCACTGCCAAGGATAGCCTAGTTCCCACCATTTACTACTCCAAGGCTGCAGACCCGGACTTGCTACACACATGCACAGCATTTCCATCCCCTCCAGTTTCGCGAACACAAAACGGAGCTGCCCGCAAAAACAAAACAAAACACGAGAGGCTCTTGAATTACACAAAAGGGGGAGATGGGTGAAAAATTTATTCGCAATTCCCTTTGAGACCCCACGATTAAACTATGACGAGGAACGAGACTGCGGGTCTCATCGAGGACCGCTCATTTTTTCTTTGAATCGCCCTCAGCAATAGATTTATATGCCGCCTCGCAGTGCTACCGGTAAATGCGGAGAATTGGCGGCCATCCGATGGTGAGCCGCTTGTGTGAAGGGGCTACCGCACTTCTAAAATCGCAGAGACTTCCCACGGTTCAGAAAGCCCGAGGTGGCCCCGCAGGTCCCTCTGCCAACGGGCCCACGATCGCTCATATTGTCTACACGCGCCCGCCCTTGATAAATGCCGCACTCGGTTCTCCTCACGAGGATGGTTTGCAATGAGCACGCGTCGAGTCTGCTGAGCCCACCCTATTCCCCCTCCCCGTTTTGAGATGCACACGCCCGCCCACCACCTGCTCTTCCCAGCCTTTGCCCCTTCTAAACCAGGGCTTTCCAGCCTTGGCCACTTGAAGCCCGGGTTGGAGACCCCCGTTCTAAACTCCGCCCCCCTCCTCCGAGCGCCTCTTAAGTTGCCAGGCCTGCCCTGGCTTCTTTTTTTTTTTGCGCGGGAAAGGGCCGCCTCTTTGGGAACCCACGTCTTCCGACGCTCGCAGCCCCCACGCGGGTGCAGGAAGACCCCCAGCTGGGCTCCAGCCGGGTAACCTCAGCCGGAGGCGCCGTTCGACGAGGGCAAGATGCGCCCGTGGCGTCCTCCTCCCCCTTTCCCCAAGGCGCGAGGGCCGCGGCTGCTCGGTTTGGCTGGGTTGCGGCGCGGGGCCCAGAAACGGGCTCCCTCCTTTTCCTGTCTGCACTGCCTGCTTTCTTTCCTGCCTTCTTCTGCACCGAAATGACGGGATCCCCGGTCTGTTGCCTCCTGTTTAATGCCGTTGCCAGGGCGACGGTGGCCGGCCTCCAAGGCCCAGGGAGTTCGCAAAGTGCGGCAGCCAAGTAACCTTGGCCGCCTCGCTTGCGGCGCGCCGCTGGCCCCACCGCCAGATGTTCTGGCCTGCTCGCCGGGCCCCTGCGGCTCTGGCGCTGGCTCGACCGGCGGCTGCCGTCGCCAAACTGAGGGGACTCCCTTCTGCTGGCCCCCCCTCATTCTCCCCAGTTTGTTTACACGGGCTACCAGGAGAGGCTGCGGGCCCAACTTTTATTTTAGGGATCGGCGGTGACTAACCGAGTTGTAAGGAGCGGCAGCAGGGACAGAAAACAACAGCTATTTTTAGTCGGGCTGTTGTTTCAGTCGCTGGGGGTAGAAAGTCTCTCCCCCCCCCCTTCCAGATGCCAGTTACTTCTGGCTGCAGCCTTAATTGAAACAACACAAACTCATACACACGGGCCTCTCCAAGATTTGCACCAGCAGACAGGCAATCGCTTAAAAACAACCAAGACACATACACAAACACACACACACCCCTACAGAATTGGCTTGCTAAATCCCACACAGCATTGTTCTGGGTACAATTGGGCCACTGTAACTTTGCACGGTCACTAAACGAACTGCTGTAAGTTGAGAACTACCTGTATAGGATTGTTCCTGACTTGCATGTATTAAAATAGTCAAAAGTGGGGACTACAAAAGTGATCAGTTCCCCACTTTCTTTTTATATACAGCAATATAAAAGGGGTCCCTGAATGATGATGACCACCTTGATTTTTTTAACCCACTTTCATAGAATTTGGCCTGGGTCTTCAGCTGCATGCAGAAGAGAAGGGCTAACCCCTAACCCCAGCTATATTTTTTATCTATTTCATCAGGTTCCTGCAGTTTTCCTACTTGGGAACAACCAGAGCAATGTTCTTATGTCGTATTCTAATACTATAGGTTTTTGTAAATTGAATCTGGTTTTTGAAGTATTTTGGATGTTACCTCTGCTGTACAGAATATCTGTATACTCCTTTCATCTTTGGTACAGAAGAATAAAAACCTACTAGACAGATTTGTTATTATTTGTCATTCTCAAATCCAAACTGAGAAGAGGCAGAATGCTGAACGTGACCTGAAATTAAAAACAGACTTGTACAACCAGCACACAGAACTTTGCTCATCAAAACCCCACTTCTACAACATTAAGAAAGCAAGGGTATTAGTAATTAAAACGTGCCATGGAAAAGAGGAGAAAATTCAGTAAGTGATATTCCCAGACTCTCAGATGTTTTTGGAATCACATGTAATATTTTAGAAATTATTTTTTTATTATTAAATTTGTTTGCCGCTTAACTCGCTCCAAGGTGACTCTGGACCTTGTTGGACCACAATGACAAGGTATGTGACAAAACCAGTGTACTTGCGCAACATTGGATAGCAGCATCTGGTCTCTTGAAGAATGTTTTAAATCCAATGCTGATTGCTAAAAAGTTGATTGCAACCTTAAAGGAGAAACTGACATTTCTCAAAGATGGAATACACCAGCATTAACCCGTAGTTTGTTTTAAATGAGATTTGTTGAATAAACTACTATGTTTTATTAGCCACAGTGGTTGAGTTCATTTATTGAACTAAGCCCAAACCAAAGAAATCAGATTATAGGTTAAAGCAATGTTTCTGGCACTTCCTATGCTTCAACTGTAGTTTCATAAAGCAGCCACTATTTTCAAACAACCATTCACTGTCTATATTTTTGGGTTGCAAGAACACTTTGTAAAGATCAGATGATTTGTTAGGGCTACCCACCATTTGGTTTTCGTTCCCATCCAGGCTTCTTAATGAACGGTTCAGCAAAGGGAGGGTCAAGTTAGCATATTGAAAGAGTAGGTTTGAGTCACCATGGAAAATGGGGGTGCTTTAATTTATTTATATATTATTTAATCCATTTCATAACTGTCTTTCAAACCAATGGAGTAAAATAACACCAACAAAGTTACATGCAAACTGCATTAAATTGCAACTGTTCAAGCAAAATATAATGCTACAACAGTCATCGTATATTACTTAATTCCAAAGTAACTGCCAGGAGCCAACCTGAGAGTTGATTTATCAGAAGAGCAGCTGGAAATGGAGTCAACTAGCTTCTTAGAAGAACATTCCAAAGGTGAGGGGGGTGTCTATCCCACCCAGAACACGAATGTTTGCCAGCAATCTTGACTGATCTTGGGAAGAGGCTAATTAGAAGGGCCACTGAGGACTTTAAATGGCCTGTGTATCTGTGCAGCTATAATAAAGGTGGCTATACCCACTATCTGAGGTTTCTGGAAGGTCTTCAGTTCACCTTGGACTATTCTCTGTTGCTGTGTTGAAAGGCCATCTACCTTCCTTTGAATTAGTATGAAACCACGTCATTGGTGCAATTATACAAAACATGTGACTGCACCACTTGGAGAGTGTCAGAATAAGTAAGAAATACCATTCTAATACAGTACTGATACAGCTAAAGCCAACTTAAACCTTGCTGGGGACAATATCACAGGGACGTGGCAGAAAGAGATCAATGATGATAGGTGGATGATAGAAGATTGACTATACATAGATGATAGAAGATAGAGAGATGATAGATTAGATAGATGAGAGGGAGGGAGAGATGGGACATTGATGTGAGGAATGCCTACACCAGGGATGTCAAATTTGCAGTGTCACATGTGACGTATCATGACTTTTTTCTCCTTCACTAAAATGGGGAGGGGGTGTGGCCAGTGCATGACTTATCTGGCCCATGAGCCAGAAAGTCGTGAGTTTGACACCTTTGGCCTATAGAGTGCATTACCATAGTCCATCTTAGATGTAACAACACAAGAGCAAACAATAGATACAAACTCAACGTTAATGCACCAGACTTAATTGCAGGAAATATGACTTCAGCAACAGAGTGGTCAATGTCTGGAATACTCTACCTGACTGTGGTGTTTCCCCCAAACCCCAATCTGTTGACCTTACCCCTTTCCTAAGAGGTCTGTAGGGGGTGTGCATAAGTGCACCAACGTGCCTACCGTCCCTGTCCTATTGTTTCTTTCATTTTTATTTTTTAATTTTTCTTATATGTATCCATTTCATGCATTCATAACTATGTTCATACTTATACCTGTTATCTTATAATTGCTTGACTAAATAAATAAATAAATAAATTAATAAACAAACAAAGACAGCCTGACATCCTGTGACAAACCTTTTTAACTCCATCAAACAACATCTGCCTCTCCCAGGGAAGGACTCAGGTGGAAAAAAATGCCAAATCCAACCTAAAGACCTGGCTGGCTGTGCAGTGAATCACAATCCCCTACAAACTATCAAGCATGTGTGTACGGATGCTTTCCCTTTCTTTACAAGTGAGAGAGAGAAAAGGAGGCAGAGAGGAAGAAGGACTTGGAGGTGAATAATCGTCCTCCCAGCTGGGGGGTGAAATTTCCTGGCAAAGTGGCAGCCAAGCTGGGTAAGGACACTCCCCAACGTGGGCACGCGACACTGAGTCAGCCCTTCCTTGGAAGGGCACCGGCGTGCTGCATTTCTCTGAGTCACCGGTTGAACATGCTTTGAGAAGCGGCAGCCTCTTCCTAGCTCAGCGCCCACAGTTTCTTTTCTCCACGTTGTTCAGCAGTGCTCCAGTGGAGACCAAGAATTGAGAGTAAGGGGGCTACATTCAGGGAACCACAAAATGCTAGCCTTTCCCAGCAGGTGCTGCTGCTAAAAATCCCAGATGTCGGTTTGCAAATTAGGGAGAGAAAATATTTTTCATGCCATCAGCATCAGAAACATGTACCGGTTACAACCAGTGGCTTTGCACCTTTGGGGGTGTTGGAAGAATTATCCTTCTGGGTTCAGTTCCAGGTGGGGATGAAAGACACTGGAGACACTGGTGACTGCTTGGAAAGATGTGTAAGAAATGCATCCCGTTGGCTGTCAGACTCCCAGGGGCGGGGTCTCAGCTAACTTTGTAGGCTTCGCCTGAGTGCTGGCTGATGCAATCTTCCCAGGCCAGGTGGTGAGATGGGTAGAGGGCTTTGTTATGTAGAATATTCTGGCCTAGGCCTAAATGGCCCACCTGTTAACAAAGGTGGAGGGGTGAGCTTCTGCCTCTCTTGAGTTTCTGCTTCTGAGTTTCTAGTTCTCTTTTTAGGGGAAATATTCTGCCTTTTTAATATTCCCTAGGATATTTCATTTTTCTAGGAGAGGGGTGGGTGCTAACTTCCTACAGGGGTACAATGGGTTCGTTTAATAACTATAGCATTCACTTAGTGACCTTGGTGGTTCACTTAATTACCACCACCCCCAAAAATAATAAAACCAGGTGCTGTCCCCTCATGATCTGCTTAATGACCATTACAACTTATGGCTGTAATTCTGGGCTTAATTACAGTTGTAAGTTGAAGAGTACCTATTATAACTTCCATCACTTTTGGGTTTCTTTAGGCAATCAGTGATATGTGAAAGCTTAGTATTGGCCCCTCCCCGAGTTTTCTGATGCCTGCTGGAAAAAGGATGCTTCCAGGTGGATCTAAAAGGAGTCAAGAATCAGAATAGATATGGAAGAGACCTTGAAGCCTCTTGCTCAAACATTTCAGTGGTATAAGATCCAGTGTCTTCTTACAAACCTTCAATGATGAAGCACCCACAACGACTGAAGGCAACCTCTTCCATTGCTTAATTGTCCTCACTGCTAGGAAGTTATTCCTGAATTCCAAGTCGCTTCTCTCCTTGATTAGTTTCCATCTATTGTTTCTTGTCCTGCCTTCAGTTGCTTTGGAAAATAAGTTGACTCCCCTCTTCCTCTTTGTAGTCACTTCTCCTCTTTGTGGCACCTTCTCAAATGCTGGAATACGGGCTATCGTGTCTGCCTTAGTCCTTTTTTTTTTTTCCTAGACTGGCCAACCCCCGCAAGAGAGAGACTGAAACAGCATTTAGTGCTTTCCATTGATCAGATTGTCCCACGAAAATGTTTAGGTAGAGCCAGCAGATCTGGGATCTCCGTGTGTGTGTGTGTGTGTGTGTGTGTGTCCCTCCCCCTCTCTTTTATTCCATTGAATAAAATATGCAAAAGGGGGGGGGGAAGAAAGGACAAAAAAAAGAGAGAAGAAAAAATAAAGAATATAACAAAAGCTGCATCTATCCTGACTCTCTGCTGCCATCCTGTGCATTTTCCTGGCCCACATTTTACAAATAACCTAGGAGCCATTTGTGCTGGCACACGAGCCGCAGGCAAACTTACGTCACTGTGCATGCGTGCGCCTCACAGCTGATTTTTTTTGGGTTGGTTTGAGGCCTTTTTCGGCCTCTCGGAAGCTTGGGAAAAGCCTCTGCAAGGCTTTTCAGGACGAATTATAGGCCCATTTTGTCACTTCCTTTAATACCTGAAGTGACGAAATGGGCCTATAATTTGTCCTGAAAAGCCTTGCAGAGGCTTTTCCCAAGCCTCTGGGAGGCTGAAAAATCAACTGTGAGGTGCAGTGCAAGTAAGGGAGTGGCGGGGGGGATTGCACACACATGTGCAGGGAGCGCATTGCATTCTGGGTACTGGCACACGAGTGCGTATCTGCTGGCACGCGCACAGTTTTTAGCACAGGAGCCCAAAAAGGTTAGCCACCATTGACCTAAGGTGACAAACATATCCAACCAGCAATTCCCATTTTGCAGCCATCAAATGCTATTTCTCCAGGTCTTTTGACCGCCAGGGATTCTCTTAGCACCCACATTTATGGGGAAGAATCTTCTACCTGGGAAATTGCAGGTTGAAGCTTGGCTCAAATTGGAATCAACCGATCCTTTCTGATCTAGGAAAAAAAAGATACTTGTCCTGACCACCAGCATACCATTTGCCCTCAGCCTGATGGAGTTGCAAGACTAGATCGAAAAAGGGGGGGGGGACGGGAAGAATGTGTGTGTGTGTGTGTGTGTGTGTGTGTGCAATTTTGCAAATAAATCACTATCACCAGAGAATTACTCCCAACCTTTGTAAATGAGACACAGTCAGTAGTAGCTTGCAAGTAGCTTGCAACAGTAGCTTGCAGTAGTAGCTTGCAACAGTAATTCCTTAGTGGTTGCTATTGACCAGGGACAGCCAATAAAGCTTCTTCACGCCATGTAAAAACCAATGCTGTAGCAACACTGAAGCATAGTAACCGATGCACTATATTGCAAAGATTTGGCAGATCAATCTTGTTTTATTTTACACAAAACATTCTGGCTCAGTGAGGCCAGAATTGGTCTCTTGTTTCTCTCCATCTTTACTGCTTTCAAAAATAAGTCACTTTATTTTCACCAGCCTGAAATAGTTGGAAACACCCCAATTTCAGGGTCCTACCCAACAGCTTCCTCTAGCAAGCTAAGGAGAACCTTAGGAATTCTTCCCAAATAACTACGGTAGGAACTGGCTTAGGATACAGGGAAGGTAGTTATCCTAAGTTATGGAATTTAATTGCTGCTGTTGTATTATTCGATTCTAATACCTGCCAACATCTGGATGCTAAGGTTTAAGCTGGGTCTGGCTAGTCTAGTGGAGGACCAGGGGAGACAGGATAGCAGCCTTCCAATATTTGAGGGGAGGAGGAAGGGGGTCAAGCTATTTTCCAAGGCACCCGAAGGCCAGACAAGGAATAAGGGATGGAAACTGATCCAGGAGAGATTCAACCTGAAAATAAGGAGAAATTTTCTGACAGGGAGAACAATCAACCCATGGAACAGAAGTTGCCTTAGATGAGAAGTGAAGAGTCTTCAAAAGAAGAAATAAGAAAGTCCAGTTGCCTCCTGAAAATGCACCTTTGGAACAACCATGACCTGGATGACCGAGAATCTCTGTAGATATTTGCTAGATGCAAAGAGGGGAAAAAATGCCTCAAGAAATGCTTTGTGTTCTCATCGAATCTTAAAATTTACTCAAAGCTGGTGACACTAGGCCCAGATAGAAATAAAGCCCATGGCCTATATCAGAGATGTCCAACCTTGGCAACTTGAAGACTTGTGGACTTCAACTCCCAGAATCCCCCAGCCAGCTGGGGAATTCTGGGAGTCGAAGTCCACAAGTTGTCAATGTCAGGGTTCCGAGGAACAGACCCAGAGCAAACAACACTTCGAGGCATTAAGAGGTCTGAATGAATAGCTTTTATTGGATATCATATTGGCACAGATCTGGTGAAAACCGACTCTGAAGGTTCCCGCGGTTTTCACCTAATTCAGTTTGTCATTTTCTCAAAACAATCAAGCACATGATCCAATCACAGTGCTGTCTGGTTGCCTGGGGACAGCACTCCTCCTCCTCCTCCTTCCTCTGGCCAGGTGTGAGAATGTCCTTGGGTCTCAAGAGAAAATATTGCTTTGGCTACAAAATCCCAGCTATCTCAAATCCCCCCCCCCTCCTTATCCTTCCACTCCAGTGTGGCAACCCTGAAGCTTCTAAAATGGCTCCGGTCAGGTCAGCTTCAGGGTTGACATCCAAGGCAGGACATCCCATCCAGTGTTTTGTCACTAAAACTCCACCAGTCGTTAACTGAGAAACGCAGATTTAACCCAGTGAATATTATATCTCTGCGTTCTCCGTGTCTGGTTTTGGGCCAACCACAGCGAACACAAGAGCTGTGTTAAATTCTGGCAGGTTTTTTTTTATAACTTGACTGCAGGGGGCAGAGCTGCATAAAATAAGCCAAGTTTGTCCTTTGATCTAGTTTTCCCTGGTTTGTTTTGTTCTCTCGTCAAGCACCCAGGATGCATCATTGTGCTATAGAAAACATTAAGCAAATGTTGAAACTCGTGAGGCTACCGGAGGGCAAGCAAACCATGCAAAGAAGTCTTACGAACTAATTTCGACCAGAAGAAACTTGGGGTGTTTTGTTCCTTCATCTCTTATAAAAAGAGAAATGACTTCTGCTCATTTAATGTGAAATAACAGCTTCAAGGCAGTCAGAACCCAGTATTTCTTGGGGTGCAAAAATATATATTTCAGGCAGCATAAAATACAAAATCCTGGTGCATTTAAAAGAAAAAGGTGGGTCTGTTTGTGTGGGATTGTAAGCACCTACAGATTGTCCCCGACTTACAATAGTTCACTTAGCGACCATTTGAAGTCAAAACGGTGGTGAAAAAAGTGACATGGCTTGTTTTTCCCACTGAAGACGGTTGAAGCATCCACGTGGTCATGTGTCACGGCCCTGTTGGAGCCTGAATCCACAGAGGAGGGAGAGCTGGGGCTGGGGCTGAGGGAGGTCGAGGGGTTGGCCTCGTTGGCTTTGGAGGAACGCGGGAAGGAGCAGGACGAGGGACCCCTCAGGCATGGGGCAGCCTGCCAGCACGGAAGAACGAGGACCGGACAAGTGAGAGAAAGGGGAAGAGAGAGCAGGCAGTGGAGATGAGGAGCAACGGAGCTCAGGCGACAAACAAGGGCCGCCCCCTCCTGATCCCTGAGCACGGAGAGTGGAGAGGAGACAGGAACAGCATAGGCCGACCCGACAACTCAGGAGGAGAGCGCCCCGCCCCTCTTCACAAGGCACACCTGTGGACGGAGACTTAAGGAGACGCTGTGGGGAAAAGGCATTTATCGGAAACAAGTGCTGAATTCATGGCGTTTTGTATGCCGTTGCTGAAGCTGGTTTGCTGGACTTGCCTTATTACTGCTTTTGTTTCTTTGCCTCGCTGGACTTCTTGTCTTGAAGCTGTTGTGCTAACTGCATTTTGTTGGGCTACTCGCAGCCAGAGGCTGCTACAGGTGTGTGTGTGTGTGTGTGTGTGAGAGAGAGAGCACTTTGCTCCAGGACTTGCCATAAACGTGGGAGCGTTTGGGGGAAAAGTCGGAGCAATAAAGGGGAGTTCAAACTATCCGCTGGCTGGGTTGCCTCTGTGCCTTGCCCCAGGTCACCAGTCATGTGATCCAAATTTGAACGCTTGGCAATTGGTTCATTTTTATGACGATTACAGTCTCCCGGGCCCTGTGATCATCTTTTGCGCCCTTCTGACGAGCAAAGTCAAAGGGGAAGCCTCTCATGCAACAATTGGGGCAGGAAAGGTGGTAAAATGGGGCAAAACTCATTTATGAAACTTCTCACTTAGCTAAAAAAAAAAATTGGCCTCAATTGTGGTCGTAAATGGAGGCCTACCTGTAATGCAAGGCTTCATAATAATACAACCAACTTTGAATAAAGGGATGTGGTGGCAAGTTGAGAACAACCTGTGTTTATAACGGGTGCAGTAACTGGGATCCCATAATCGCCATTCGTGACTTTCCCAGCTGGGGTTCCGACAAGTCAGTAGGAAAAGCCAGATTTGCTTAACTGCAGTGACTCATTTAACAAAGTGGCCAAACAAGGTTTAAATTGGCCACTACTCACTTAACAACTGCCTTGCACAATAACAGGCTTTCTGCTTTTAATTGTGGTTATATGTTGAGGATGACTTACATTTTCTCATGGATTCATTTCCAGGGACATTTTTCCTAAGTTGGTGAAGACAACAATAATAAATAATATTGTAATGTATTAAAATTTATATACAGGTCATCCTCGACTTACAACAGTTCATTTAGTGACTGTTCAAAGTTACAACGGCACTGAAAAAATTGTCTCATGACTGTTTTTCAGAGTTATGGCCGTTGCAGCATCCGCAGGGTCGCAGGATCAACATTCAGATGCTTGGCAGCTGGTTCATGTTTATGATGGTCGCAGTATCCTGCGTGATCCCTTTTGCGACCTTTTGACAAGCAAAGACAGTGGGGAAGCCTTAACAACCAGGTTACTAACTTATCAACTGCAACGATTCGCAAGAAAAGTCGTCAAATGGGGCAGAGCTCACTTAACCTTAGGAACAGAAAAGCGGGGCTCAATTGGGGTCGTAGGTCGAGGACTACCTATCCTCACTCCCAGTAGTCTGTTTTATCCTGAGCCAGGGCGGCTGCCCTTTCTCTGCTCTGCTTTGGTTCTGAGAAAGCAGAACAATGGCTTGTTCCAGAATCCTGAAAGGAGGGGTGATGGCTCCCCCAACCCAATCCATATTCAGACACTGCCGTGTTTCCATCTATCCGTCACTCATTTTCTTACACTCCCAACTGGTTCAGCTCCAGTCTCGGTCACCCACAATCAGTGATGGACAAAGTTACTGGGGTAAACGATGCCTTGTTACAACAGGTGTAAGCCAGAGGTGAGTATTCAGCAGGTTCGGACCGGTTTTGGAGAACCGGTAGCGGAAATTTTTAGTTCGGAGAACCGGCCAATCCCACCTCTGACTGGCTCCGCCCCCATCTCTTCTCTGCCTCCCAAATCGCAGCTGATCGGCTGGGTCTCCTTTGGTTGCCCCGCACAGAACGGAGCTGGAAAGCAGGTTAGTGGGGTGGGGAGGGAATGGAGATTTTGCAGTATCCTTCCCCTGCCACGCCCAACAAGCCACATCCACAGAACCAGTTGTAAAATTTTTTGAATCCCACCACTGACGGATGGACATGATAGTGTATGAAAAAGTTACCGTCCTTCTAATGGATGCAGAGGCCAATACTGCACCTGGAAGAATTGTGGCAAAATTATTGTGATTGTGATCATTTGGCCATAGTTGAATATTCAAAATTGGCCTTTCTATTGTAGGCCTCAATTCAGTTGTGTCTCAAGAAGCAAGAATGCTTGCCTTTTGGGCATGCTTTCCTTGATGCTGTGGTCCCGGCAGGCAAAAACAGGATTTATACATCCCCCCCCCAAAAAAAATTATACTCAAATGATTATCTTCCTCATGTTCCCCAATGAATGCTTGCAGTTTTTGGCTTATCTTCCTTTCATTTGACAAACCAGATGGTGTTAGGTGCCCTTCTTCGCTATATGCAGTCCTATTGAGAGCCAGGATCTGTTCCTCAATAAAAGAACTAAGTACATTTATTGCGAGAGCCAGGAACTGCGCAAGGAGTTCTGGCAGTGATGCTGAAGACGACAAAGAAGAAAAAAAAGATGAGGAAGGAAGGCACTGGGAGTGAAAAGCAGGTGATGCAACTGGGTGCCCACCAGCCTCACCGGAACAATGTTCTAAAAAAGATAGTTGAAGCTCAGCTGCGGTTTACCACAATGTTCTGCTGATCAGCTGAATGGTCTGAAGTACAGAATGACTAAAAGTAAGTTTATTTTCCCACAGTAAGAGGCATGAACACAGATGCACATGCTCACCACTGTGCACATACAAAATCTTTGTGCACAGATGTTGAGGTCAATTCTGCTTTACAGATGTTGGCTTTAGGTCTTAAAGAATTCCACTCCCCCCTCCCCAATGATTTTGGACTTAAGCAAATAAACCTCTGTCCCTTTGATTGCATTGTCCTAACCCATTTCTTCCTTTTAAAATTTCTCTTATAAACATAAGCTGCCGTTCGACTACAATATGGACAGATGCACTCTCTCATGGTTCAAAGAAAGCATGAGAGCCAATCACGGTCTCTCTTTTCTACAAGGAATGGAAGGCAGAAAGCAACTCGCTTGAACTCCAGGTCTTAGGTCAATGGAACTCAATGGAAGCAGAACCTTCTAGAATAGTATTTCTCAACCCTTGGCAGTTTGAAGATGTGTGGAAGTCCACATCTTCAAACTGCCAAGGCTGAGAAACACTGCTCTATAATAATGGGAATGAAAGAACTCCTGCTGATGCTTCCGAAATTCAGATTCAGCAGAAGTTATATCAAAACTGTATTTCTTTCCCTCTATTCTGAAAAAATGGTATGCTGTGATGTTAAATTTTAGTCAATTTGTTAAAGAGGAAGATTTTTGTTTTGTCTAATGAGGTTTTTTTTTGTCTTCCTGCTTTCCAGCTGTAAAACATTTAACCATGCTCCTACATTAGGATTTATAATATTTTTCCCCCTCTCATTTTTCATTTTAACAATGTATGAGTGGTTTTTACTGTATGCCACTTCGGGCCCTGGCTTGTAGAACAAAGCTAATAAACAGTAAATCTAAATCTAAATGACATCTGATGTTCCCTTCACCACACACATTACTGTTTCTCTGATGTATTCTGTGCAGTAATACAGAAGGATGCTTAAAAGGTGTAGGAGAGGATATGGAATACAAAAGGGGTGTAGGTAACATCTGTGCTTGCAGAAAATGGCTTTTAGCATTAATCCTCTCATGTTGGGAGGCTGGGTGGGCTGGTTCAACATTATTTCGATTTTCTTTTCTGATGATATGAAAATCCATTTCCCCACATTAATTGACTAATAACCCTACACAGCTTATCAAGGGGGTCATCAGCTTTTGTTCCTTCCCCAGTTAGATGGGCTGTGATGGAGAAGCCTCCAGGATAGATCTATAATAGCAATACAATTATCTGTGCGTGGGTATATACTGTACATTTGGTTGGCTTATCTCAATTAAGAGATGGAGTATATATCAGTCCTGACCTTTTTCAAGCTTGGCTCCTAACACAGAGGTTGAAATTTAGCATCGTGCAATATGTGGCATTTCAGCTGAGCCCCGTGCATTGTTGGAATCCCTTGTCCACTAAGATCTGTGGTAGAGACGGAAATCTAATAACAGTTGTCCCAACAGTGCTTTTTCAAGAGGCAACTGGATTTTCTTGGTTTTTCTTTGAAGACGTTTTGCTTCTCATCCAAGTAACTTCTTCAGCTCTGACTGGATGGTGGGAAATGGAAGGATTTATACTCCTTGCAAACAGCTGGTCATTTACATTCTTTTAGCGAGTTGTTGAGGCCACCTGGAGGTTTGTGTCATCAGGGTTGCCTGAGTAATGCAAATGGGTGGAGCCTTCTTGGCGGTATCCTTCCATTCCCCACCATCCAGGCAGAGCTGAAGAAGCTTCTTGGATGAGAAGCAAAATGTCTTCGGAGAAAAACCAGACAGTCCAATTGCCACTTGAAAAAGCACTTTTGGGACAACCATGACCTGGATGACTGATAATCTCCATAGAGTAATAACCAGTTTTAACTACATCTGGAACTCTTATATCAAATTCACATGAAAGAAAGTTGATCCTACATTTAATAATATTCACCACCAGCAAAGGAAGAGCAGAGTTAACAAAAAAAAATTACACACACACACACAAATCCTGCACAATGACAAATCCTCCATTGTATCAGTCTAGAGCTGCCAGTTTCAGCTAAACTAAATCCTGACTGTCCTTCCCCAATATATGTGCACAGCTGTGACACTTCCCTTCCTGTTATATTTACACTAATATAAATAATTCTTCCAGGAACCATGTTGCAAAAGAAGGCAGACATGGTCAAGAGAAAACTCATTTCAAACTGAATTAGTAATTATTGATTAAAATTAATCTGCCTGAAAAATAAGGTACCCATGTAGAAAGATAATTTATTCTGCCTTCACATGTGCCAGCCATTCTCCTTTTCTCATACTGTCTCTTCTATCTATCCTACCCTTGCCCTCATTGCCCTTCTTCCAGCAGAAGTTTCAAGAAAGGAAGACGAGAAAAGGATGGGCATGGAGTAAGAGAGGAAGGGGTAAGAGAGGAAGAGGTAAGTGCATTGAGAAGAAAAGGAAGGAAAGAGATCGTGGGAAAGCCAAGCGGCATGTCTATGAGGCAAGCGACGGAAAGGAAGAAGCAATGGCTGTCGCAACACGTTCAAGTGTTGCATAAAGGGTTAAAACTCATTAAATTACAAAACACCCATGACTCTACTAATTCAAAAGGTGGCTCCCGCTCCCACCAATGCAATTCTTCAGGAGTAATGTTGAAGAAGTGAGGCAGGGAAAGTTAACTTTGTTGGTTGGATGATCCAGGCCATTTTCCACCATTCTATTCAGCTTTACCGTGGCTACATTTCTGTAGAATTTCCCTCCCAATCTCCTTTAATAACCGAAGTTGCACACTTCTATTGCTTCTTCTCAATCTATTGAATTGCCTCTTTTCAATTGCTTTTCAATCCGGGCCCAGATGGAAAGAATAAGACACATTCAGCCTCCTAGCGTGGTGTCACCAAACCTTGCCAGCAGCCAATGTCCTCTGGCTGTGGCCTTTTCCTTAAAGACCTTTCCAGACTATGGAATTTAAGAGCCCTCCACCCTATACTTGAATCAACAGGGGAGAAAAAAATATGTGCTGAATGGCCCAGTCCTGGTTATTTATGTTGCACACATGCTAGTCCTAGGCACTGTTTTACTCTATGGACTTTGCTGCCCTCCCTTGTCAGCATGTCATTTTTGGGTGGGGAAAACACCCGGCAACCAAAGCAATTTTAGAGAAGTGGTGTATGCATGCTGGTGCCTCTCTCTCTCTCTGTGCATGTGTGTGTGTGTGTGTGTGTGTGAACCTGAGAAACTTGCCCAATTCCACCTGTCTTCTATGGCTTGTTGTGTCCTTCCTCCTAATGCCGTTTGGTTGCAACACAAATGGAATGAAGTGAGAAAAACAAAAAAGGAAACCGAAAAGGAACTGATTCATTAGCAATTGACACACAATTTTATTTAGGTTTTTTAATCTTCCTTTTCCATCATTACGCTACTTCAAATGGGCAGAAAACGAGGAGAGGCTATAGAGTTAAAACTGCTGAAAATGGCACAGAGTTATAGAATTAAGATGGCTTGATAGCTGATACGGTGGAGGTCCCTGCGCCAATATCTTTTCCATGCTTCAATAATAGTGTAAAGTCAAGCTCAGGATCTGGTGATCCTTGGTCTCATGGAAAACAAATGGAAGCTTGAGAGAGGCTACAGTGGCAGGGAAGGAGTCAGCTGGAACAAGAAACTTCCAATTGTAGCAGATGGCACTCTCACCTCTGGTCTTGGAATTTCTGCTGAATTGTGAGTAGACAACCTTGAATGCTAAGTAACAGAAAGAAAGCAGTTCCCTTCATTTTCACAAATGACCTCTCTGTGCTTTTGGATTAGACCGTGTACACACAGTTCTTGACTTACAACTATTTGTTTAATGACCAAAGTTACAATGGCACTGAAAACAATGACTTATAACCAATGTTCATGCTTACAGTGGTTGCAAGCATCCCCAGAGTCACCTGATCAAAATGCTTGGAAACTGACTCACCTTTATGATGGTTGCAGTGTCCTGGGGTCATGTGATCATCTTTTGCTACTTTCTGTCAATGGGAAAGCCAGATTCACTCTACAACCATGTTACTAGCTTAATAAATTCAGTGATTAACTTAACTGTGGCAAGACAGTTTGTAAAATGGGGCAAAACTCACTTAGCAACAGAAATATCGGGCGCAATTGTGATTAAGTTGAGGACTATCTGTGTCCACTAGTCCATGTGCAAAACTGATAGACAGCTCTCAGTGCAATCAGTGGCTGCAGATGACAAAATGGTGATGCAGTTTGGCCTCATTAACAAACCCTGTCATTGTGGTATGTTATAACATAATTTTTTCCATTATGGTTTTGTGTCCCAACATCTAATAAGTTATGTCTATGAAGATTTTCTGGGGACAATTCAAGCCAATCAGTCTTCTTGACACTTAAACATACCTTGCATGAGCCACAGTGATGCAGTGGTTAGAGTGCAGTACTGCAGGCTACTTCTGCTGACTACTGGCTGCTTGCAATTTGGTAGTTTGAATCTCACCAGGCTCAAGGTTGACTCAGTCTTCCATCCTTCTGAGGTGGGTAAAATGAGGACCCAGATTGTTGGGGGCAATAT
>JANHFN010001390.1:182014-195813 GCA_032468175.1 Toxicocalamus goodenoughensis
CTCCGCAGCCCTGCCTCTCCGGCCCCGGCTCGACGTCGAGGCTCACCCCCACGGCCTCCAACGCCCTCGGTAGCTCCGGCACAGCCACAGCGGCTCCAGAACCCCCCGGAAAGGCACCAGATCTTCGGCGCTCGAAACTCCGGCGGCAGCGGCAGCGGCGGCGGTAAAAAGTCCCCGGCGGCGTCCCCGGCGGCGACGGCAACGGCGGCGGCAACGGTGGAGACTCCGGCAACGGCGACGGCGGCGGCAGGTAACAGCGGTAACAGCGGCGGTGGGGGAATCCGGCGGCGGCAACGGAGATGAACTCCGGCCGCGTTGACAATCCACCCACGAGGCCACAGA
This sequence comes from Toxicocalamus goodenoughensis, assembly GCA_032468175.1. Classification (NCBI taxonomy): domain Eukaryota; kingdom Metazoa; phylum Chordata; class Lepidosauria; order Squamata; family Elapidae; genus Toxicocalamus; species Toxicocalamus goodenoughensis. The sequence goes on from JANHFN010001390.1 coordinate 182,357, forward strand.
GGCCTCGGGGGCACCCCCTGATGTTCCGGGGTGCCCCCAGGGTAAAAAACCCCCACTGCTTGCGGCTGTTACCGGCTCAATTCGGGGCTCCAAACTGAGTCCCGGAGCACCCGAAGAGCCCGCCGCCATCTTGCTTCAAGCTCCGCCCATCTATCTTAGCAGCATGTCAACATATATTGGGTTACTCCTTATTTGAGCAAATTGGTGAGGAAACCAAAAATAAAGTTCATTTTGGAACTTAGCTACCAACCTTCTGAGTGTCATCCATCTTGCAAAATTCAGAATCAGCTTCAGATTTAAGCACATGCAGCCATTCAACACACTAGGAGCACTTTGACAATTAATTGTTTGTTTGAAACAGGTGATGCCACACAGTTACAAATCTCTAATGTAATTGATTTAAAAAAAACAATATTGCACAGATAAGTGTCCACACAGAGCTTCTTTTTATTTTAATATGACTTGTGCAGTCTTAGGCATATTTATTTTAACCTACGAAGTGAAACAAACTGACCATAGAAAATGATACTTCTGTAGTGTCAAGCTCTTTTTAAAAAAATTTGAAATCATTTCTTGGTGTGTAGCACCCTCTTCTGGGTTACATTTGCTAGGACAAGAGAAACAAAAACAATTGAATAGCATATTCAACAAAAGAGCAAAGGATGGAACAACTACATAAGCTACCATATATATTTACTGGTGTTTTGGTTAGATTATTCATCTGGAAGTTATTACAAAATTTTAAAATCCTATACATATAACCAGCTTAGAAAACAAACTATACTTGTGTAGTATTTTCTACTGAATACTTCGCATTATTCAAATTATTTTGCTATTGCTTGTATTTTCTAATTGTACATTAGTAAATAATTTGGGACCTAGAGGCAATTTGCTGCAATTTTAGTAATTAATATCATTATTGCCAGTCCAAATCAATACCTTCAAGATGAAGTCTTCTTGTCTGCAAGTTATAGATCAGTGGTTTTTCAAAGTTGGAAGATGTGTGGACTACAGTTCCTAAAAATCTCCAGCCAGTGTGTTGGATTAGATAGATTTCCTGTTCTAAGGCAGATGACTGATATAAAGTCACCCAGCTGCCTTCTGTTTTTAAGGTAGGGCTGAAACCTGTGTCCTAGTTTAATACTTAACTACAGCAAATTGGCTGCCACTTAGTATAATAAATGAAAAGTAAATGCCACATTATTTATTGCAACCATTTATGAAAGTGATGGAGGAGGCATTAAGCATGTTCTTACTCTCCTGTTCCAGATATAAGGTTTTAGAAAGTAACTAATTACATAATCTCAGCTTAAACATTATATATTGCTGAGAACAAAATTGGAAGTTATTCCTTTCACTTAAAAATTTGCAGGTGTCTCTGAGGCCTTCAAATATGTGAAGAGCTGAGGATTCAACAGTGAGTTGAGCATTTGTGTGCATGGATGTTAGGCCCGGGAACATATTGGGCATTTTCTGATATGATTTTGCTTGTGAATTTGCCTGCACTAGAGTTTACCAGCTAGCTGAGTTGAAAAAACTTACAGGAAAAAGGAGCTTAGTCCTAAAAAGGGCTAGTAACTTATTCTGAATATTGCTGAATGTTTTCGATGCAATTTAAAGTCACAAGTGGTTATAAACTCCCAAACCAATACTTGAAATATAAACTGTTTCATGTAGCACATAGGATTAGCCATAGGTTTCACTTTAGCTTCTATTTAGCAATACGTTTTTGAGTGAGTCGCTTTTACACCTTCATCTGCCACTAACACAAACTTGGCAACTTTAAGACTTGTGGACTTCAACTCCCAGAATTGCCCAGCCAGCATAGCTGTCTGCAGAATTCTGGGCATTGAAGACCACAACTCTGAGTTGCCAAGTTTGGGGACCCCTGTTCTAACAAAAACTAAAGCAGGGGTGTCAAACTGGTGACCCACGGGGCGGATGCATCACACACAGCCCCCCCCCCCACAGCTCTGCGAATGGAAAAAACATCACGATATGTCACATGAGAGCAACATGATGCAGTGAGTTTGACACCCGTGGACTAAACGGTCAAAAGTAAAAAAATATGTATATATCAAAACTTCTTACTGAGAAGAATCTGTGTTTCCATTTTGAATTGATTATTGTTATGAGCTTGACTAATCCCTAGTTTGGCAGATACCATACATTGCCTTGGAAAGGAAACTATCTTGAAAATTCTCCAAAATTCTTTTTCAAAATGCAAAGTTTACAAAAAAAATTTTTTTGGGAATGAAGCCCTAGATGGGAATTAACTTGCTACCATCCCTGGCTGTAGCTCCTTTCCTATCCCATGTTGTGAAGTCCCGATGATTCTTCTTATGGAAATTTCTTGCTGTCTTCTTTTTATAAAGGCTACTGATACAGATTCCCCTGAGGCTGAGGCTGTACTTGAGTCAAGAAACCATGCACAAGACTATCAAGGGGAAAGCAGCTGGGCAGATGATTCATCAGCCAGTAAAGCAGAGAAAAGAGGAAGAGGAGGCTTGCACTGGATCACAAAGCCTTTAATAGTATATTGCTGTTTTCCAGTCTCCCTATGTTCTGGTCCTGCTCTTTTGTGCTATTTACCACTGTGTACCAAATGCAGCGGTTGACCAATTAGACAGAAATCTCCCTTGGGCTTCAGAGCATTTGGGGGGGGGGGGTTCACTTAGGATTAGGTCTTCTATAATGGAGCCTTCCTACCAAACTATTCAAGAACTGCATGTTAGGACAATCAGCCATTTTCCAGTGAAGATGCCTCCCAGTTGAAATGGTTATAATATGCCATTTTGAAATTCCATCTCTATGGAAATGTACGTAGTGTTTTGGAATGAATATTATTTCAGAGATACTTTAGAGCAGGGGTCTCCAAACTTGGCAACTTTAAGATTTGCGGACTTCAACTCCCAGAATTCTTCAGCCAGTCACGCTGGCCGGGCAATTCTGGGAGTTGAAGTCTACAAGTCTTAAAGTTGCCAAGTTTGGAGAGTCCTGCTTTAGAGGCATTATAAAAATCGGGATAAAAATAGGACTGGTGAGAGATGTTCTGAAGTTGAGTTTGAATCCTGAAAACCACACAGGCACACCTGTGACATTTTTGTGACAACCTGTAGCATTGTCTTTTTTCAATGTGTTTTTTTTAAAACTCCCCCATCTAGCCTATGGCCTGGGATCTGATGGTAGTAAATCACTCAGGTAGCAAACATACTGTATATTTTGAGTCTAGTCAAGGCAGAAGATGATCTATCAACTACACAGAGAGCAGTAATATTGTTTTCCACTGATCTAATTATAAAATACTTCAATGGAATCAAATCAGTTTTAGCTTTTGTCTTGTGAATAAAAGTCTGGGACCCGGAATGTCACTCAACTCTTTAGCCTAAAAATATTTGACTATTCTGATCTTCAAAGTTTCAGATATTTGAGGAATTGAATAAATTCATTTATTCAGGCATATGCAAATTGAATGCTATGATCATTGAACAGTTCTCAGGGAAAAGATTTTATTCTTTATTATATAAGCACTATTGCAATTGCTTTCCTCTGTTTTCAGTTGCATATGGACCTTCCCTAGTGTTAATTCTGTCCATCGGATGAAACAGAGAGATTGTCACATGAAAATAGTTCACATGAAAGGACCTCAGGTTTTACTTCTGAATTAACTGCATCTGTGAATTCAGTTGTATGAACAGCTGCTGGGAGAAGTTAAGGATTCAGGGTAGTTGTATCAATGGGGTGAAAGCATGGAGATGCATTGAGTGCAAGCTAATTTATAGCTGGATTTTCATGGCAACTGGGTAAGCTGAAAGCATCTTACTATAAAAATATGTCAACAGAACCTTGTGTTCCTTGAACCAGGTGGCAATCTTTATAATACATACTATATAGCATATTCCACTTGATACTTTACTTCCCAACATAAGAGGGAATCACAGTTCCATAAAAGTAGAAGTCAATTCATGTGCTGTTACATGTATCTGTGCAAGTTCTGGATGTTTCCAATGATTAATAGGAAGCATAATTATCACGCTTAATAATGTTGTTCCTAAATGATCTTTTTTTGCACTGCTGTCACCCCCGAATTTCCACTTTCACATCCAATATGCCCTACATCTTGAGGAGCATTACCTGAAATCAGTGATTCATTGCCAGTAATGTTGGCACCAGTACTGACATCTAATTGTCTCCAAAATTATTTACTACTCAACTTAGATGTCTTCTCTCACCCACCTTTCCCTTTGATCTTGGAACTGTCCCACTCTGATGAATTTCCTCTGACCACATTTGCTCTTCTAATCTCTCTTTCCATCCATTCTTTGCTGGTCTAATTATTTCTGAAGTCTCTCACCTATTCATTTGCTTTCTCAATACCTTCGTAATTTATCCTGCAATCTTTTTATATCACCACAACTTACATCCCCATGATCACTGCTTCACATGGGCTTCAATCTTCCCTAGTTTTGGATAATCTTATTTCTTTTTCATTTCTTGTTTCTTCTTTCTTTCCTTGCTATACGTCTCTGAAGGATTTAGCACTTGAGTTCCTATCTAGTTCATGCATATTACCTCATACTTATCTCAGGTAATGTGATTTTTCTTAAGACTTCTTTCTCTGAGCATTACATCTTACTCTGACAAACAGTTGTGCAGTACAGCATTACTGGTGTTATTCAAAACCAAGTCTTATTGTATTAAGTGATCTGTCTGATCGTGGCATTGTTTTTCTTTGTATTTTCATTTCACTAAGACTGAAATGAAATGAAATGAAACCCTGATATACTCTATAAAATGTTCAGGAGAGTAGAATGAAATATTTTTTTTGGATTTCAATAAAATATGGCCAAGGAATCAGCATTTGTCTACCACTTTTTCTTACCTGGCTTGGCCTAAGTTTTCAACTCAAATCTATTCTGATATTAAACACATCAAACTTGAGACTTGCCACATAACTTTTCCAGCAGTTTATAATTTGAGGCAATAACTTCTGAACATTAGGACAGAGACATTTAAATTATATCCACAACCAATTATAATGTTTTATTTTCATGCAAACTGCAGACTATTTCTCTTTGAACTTGCTCTGCCACAGAAGTTTGCATTTTTATCTCTTTAACTATTGTCTGTTCAGAGTTTTCATTCCCATACAAAATGGTCAGCTACATGGTTTTGGCCCTAATCTTTTATTTATAAAAAAATATCGGTGCTGGCTTGCAGAACAAGACTTATCTAGATAGAATATCATGCGAAGATCCACCCGAGATCCTCTGAAAATTTAAATTAAGAATGGTTCATTTAGTAAAATTTTGATTTCTCATCTCCCCCTTCTTCTCAAGATATGCAATTGCATTTCCTTAGGTTCTTCTTAACATATAAAGTAACAGCTTGGAAGTGCAAATGTATATGAAAAGGTCCTTCTGGAAATCTCTTAAAATGTATTTTTTCTCCAAGCAGGGGATTCCATAGGGATTCCCAGGAGATAGTTATACTGTACATGAAATGTCAGTGCATTCTCCTGTGATCTCATTTATACAGGTAGTCCTCAACTTACGATTCCAATTGAGCCTAGCATTTCTGTTAAGTGAAACATTAGTTAAGTGATTTTGCCCCATTTCTTGCCCCAGTTGTTAAGTGAATCACTCCAGTTGTTAAGATAGTAACCTGGTTGTTAAGTGAATCTGGCTTCCCCATTGTCTTTGCTTGTCAGGTCACAAAAGGGGATCTTATGACCCTCAGAACATTGCAATGGTCATAAATATGAGCCAGTTGCCCAGCACCTGAATTTTGATCACATGACCCTGGGGATGCTGCAATGATCGTAACGCTGAAAAATGGTCATGAGTCACTTTTTTCAGTGCTGTTGTAACTTCAAATGGTCTCAAAACAAACCGTTTTAAGTCAAGGACAACTTGTATTTTATATTGTTTTCGACGGTTATTTAAGTTGTGTTTTAATTGCTTCTTTTATTGTACACCATCCATACATAATGAGATGGGCAGCTCTATAAATTTTATAGATAGATGATAGATGGACAGACAGACAGACACAGAGACAAATAAAGGGAGAAGTACACTGGGAGAAGTAACAGCAGAAGGGAAAGACATGTGACTGTGGCACAGTTCATGAATGTTTTCAGAGCCGGGCATCTGACTGTGCTGACTCTGTTGAGGAAGGCACTCATCAAATCTATGGCTTTCAGCTGATGGAGTGGCAAATAGGCCTTTGACTGTAGCTCTGCATCCAAACGAGAAGCTTTTCACCCACAATTGGCTGAGCAAAATCCTATTCACACAGTTAACATCTGTGAACCCTGCTGAGGGCATCTGTTAGGTTGTTAATGCTGGTTGGGAATCATGTAGCTCTGGCTGTGTTTTGTTTATCAGAGAAATTCTTAGGCATCTTCAATAGCCTTAAAAGATATTGTACCTCCTGTTTGTTTACATATAATGCTGGCGCTGTTTCCTCTCGATTCCCCGCTGCTGATTTTCTTCCCTGCAGGAGGGCAAGCACATGGAAGGAGTTTTTTTCTTTTTATAAATTATTTTCATTTCAACTGAGTTATAATAATAATAGTAATATCAGCCTAGAAGGCTATTAAAATGAGGCTCATTGCAGGGAGCAGGGTCTGACTCTTCCGCTTTTCTTACGTCGGCATCTGTATAGAAAAAAGGCATTTGGGAAAAGCAAAACTGGCATTGCAGGTAGAAGGACGAAATTATTGTGAATACAGCAGTATTTGTAGAGCCTGGCAGAGACGATACAGATTTGGCAATAAAGGAGAAAGTTAAATTACTCCCCTGCACAGTCTGATTTTACTCACACAAAGATAGGGAGCACACACACACACATACTTACAAAAGCATAGTCATTATAGCTGCTGAAGCTGAAATCCATGGTTTACATTCTTTGGTGTAGTGAAACCATGGCATAAATTGGCTATTTTAATCCTTAAAACTTCAGCTTCCATCCCTTTTATGACATGCTTGGAAAGTTACGTGATAGGCACATAGGTCAGGTTATTGGCAGCTAGGTAATCTTAAGTACAAGAGCTGTAGAATTTCCAATTGTATTTCATGGGATATAGTTGGCTGTTAGCTTTTTGGAAAGTACAGCTTAAATATAATTTCATTTAGAAATGTTCTGGAGAACTGGATTTTAACTTCCATGAAAGGTAAGAGCTGGAGAAGAAAAATTCTGGAATGTATCTTACACACATTTATATCAATAATATACATAAATATTTTTGAATTCTTGTGTACTTGTATAAAACTACTTAATGCTTGATGCATTCATCCAATTGGGTTTGATTTCACAGATTTTACTTCACTAAAAATGTATTTCATTTTTTTTGGGGGGGGGGGGGGTAAGAACTATTTTGCTAATCTTTAACTTTGTATTTTAGTGTAGGAATTGAGTAATGAGCCAATTGCCAAACAAGACCCCAGGTGTCGACCTCATCCCCACAGAACTGCTGAGGCCTGTGCCACCCACAACCATCACAGCCTTGCGCCAGAAAATTTGGGAAATGAACACATGGCCACAGGATTGGAAACAATCAGTGTTCATTCCATTGCCAAAAAAGGACGATTCCAACATTGTTCCTATTACCATGCAATTACCCTCATCCCTCACGCTAGCAAGATTCTCCATAAGATCATACTATGTTTGGCACCGGCCACTGAAAGGGCATTACCAGATGTTCAAGCTGGCATCAGAAAGGGTCGTGGCACTGCTTGCATATTGTAAATCTACAATAGATTATGGAAATATTTCAAGAATATCAAAATAACACCTACATCTGCTTTATTGACTACAAGAAACCGCAAGGGATAGTTCAGTTCCTTTTTTCCAGTAATAGTTAAAGCACAGGGTAAAAATCAATGTGCCAGCAAACCCACCCACCCCCTTTCCCAGTGACATCTAGTGGGCATTGTGGTTAACTGATTCTTCTCTAACACATTAAAGGGCTATAAAAGAGTATAAAATAAATGCTATCAAATACAGTTTATTTGACAAAACTTCCAAAAACATTTGGTAGAAAGGAAATTTTATTGCTTTTATAATGAAGAATGTCTCAAAACATTTTAAAAGCAAGATTAACTATTAAATATCTTCAAAACAAAGGAGATCGGAACTCAAGTAGTTCAACAACAGTCTTTTTCTGGAAGTGTTTCAGTTTAGCATCCTTTTAAATTAACGTGGTATAAGATTATGATTGTACAAGGTGAAATACAGTGAGTTTTATTGTGAATCAGGCTAACAAAAACTATTTGATAACTACAGTCATTAATTGCCCAGTAAAGAAACATGGTTTAGCGATATCTATGTTTCAGAAGTACCAGGTTATAGGGAATGGCTATGTACATGTAGCTTTTGAAAAAGAAAGCAATACCATAAAAGGAAGGTATTCTAGATTACAGTACATATGATTAGACAACTATTCAGATTACATTTGACCAAGGAGAATCATTTTACTTTATTCTTGTTTTGTAGAAACTCAAAAGTACACAAATCATATTCTGGAAGATGATAAATGTTCTACCACTATTATGCCCATGTCATTCTTTTTTACCTGAGTTACCTTAAGTAAACAGATTATAATGTGCATTTACTAGTCTGGTTCAAAGCTCTAGGTATAGCCTATGCTCACATGAAATGTGGAGGACCCTCATCATTCATATCAACCAAAATAATCGGCCTGTACCATCCCAGGGGGGAATATACGTGAATCAGCCCTCTTGGTATCAGCAGGGAGGGGAGCTGCTCCTGGGAGAAATTCTGTATTCATAGTTGTTACTGTTTCATTGTTTGGCCCTGATCTCTAAGGCATGGCCACTGCATAACCTCCAATCATTTCCAAATGGCTTTTGTATATCCTGCCAGTAAAATAAATGAAGGCTGCAGACACACTGTTGCTGAACTTTTCATACAAAATTAACCTCTATATGGGGAAAGTCTAGTAATATGCTGACACTTCTAGAGTGCAGTTTTACAATTATGAAGCAGATAGGGAGCCTGTAAAACATTTGCTGAACATTAATTTTACAGTGGTCTGTACAGGATGGTAGATGTAATGCAATTATGTACAGAAGTTTATTTTCATAGTATTTTGTGCAACCCAGTCTCCATTTGCAGTTAAAAGGCTACTGTCGATTCTTCAGCTATTCAGATTCCTTTAATGCAGTTAGTAATGGAGAATATATAAAAAGAGGACCACTGATCCCAAACAAATACTGTGCTACACAGACAGCTGTACATAATTCATACAGTGCATATATCAGAGTTACATATAGCAGCAAGTAGAGACAATGACCTTTACAATTTCTAGGCATGATATACTTTACATGAGAGTGAATATTTCTACAAAAGAAATTGGGAAGGCCTAGGTTTATAGGAAACAACGTCTTCTATTCAGGTTCAGAAAAATAGTGCAGTAGGAATAAATCCTTTACAGTAACAATTATATAATTCAGAAGCACTGTTAACTCAAACTGTTAAAAAGCCACATACAAAATGAAGTGTTTTTGTACTCGATACTTATGTCAATCAAGTTTGCTGTAATAATTATCAGAAGTATCCATCTTCTTCATCCTCTTTGTGCTCTGTTTTGCTCCATATTTCTTGTAATCATTTCCCTCGTTTGATTAATCTATCACGGACTTAAGTAGAATGAGTACACTTGAAGCAATTTTTAGCTAAAGTCATACTGATGAAAAACACAGGTGTTCCGTCACATTTACGAGGTAAGTTTGGAATAATTTGGAGGAGAAAATTTACGTTTTAAATACTTCAGAATATAAAGTGGAAGACAGCTTACGATGGTGATGGCTGACACTTTCCATAGGAAGGTCACTGTTGTGATAAAGGCAACATCTATGGGAATAAAAAGAAAAGGACATCATTTATACAGGAAAAAAAGAAAGGCAAGATCATTAAGTAACACTGACGCATTGTGACATGTTTTAGGAAGGACTGCAGGGTTAGATACTGTGCTTGGATGGCAGACTAGCAGAAAATCTGAGAATAGATCAAAATCAAAAGAAGGGAAGGGAAGGGAAAAGAAGAGGGCAGTGTGGCCAAGAAAAGAACATGGACAACTGTAGGAGAGAAGTTTGATTCAAGACAAAATCATTTATTTTGAAATAAATGCCAGGATATAATTAATTTTAAATCAAGTTCATTGTTACATGACTTTTCTAAAAATGATTTTTATCATTCCTTTGTTTTGACAGCGGTCCTAATGACACGGCCATCAAGACAAATCTGGAAACGTAACTCTATCCTTGTTCAAAGGCAAACACAAGAAAGAACAGAAGCAGCTCTTCAAGATCAGATTGCTTTAATTTTATTTATTCACTTTCTGAACAATTAATTTGGAATAACGTTTTAATTATGTACATCTCTTCATGAGTCCTTCTTCACAAAATGTTATTCTTGTATGTTACAATAGAAATGTATTCAACATATATGAGAAATAACATAAATGCAACTTTGTTTTTGTTCAGTTTAGTATCTCAGAGACTGACTGCGATCCCCTCATATTTATTTTAAAAGTAATGGAGAAAACTTTTCTTATTATAATAACCATCACAGTACAGTGTATATTTCTTAAGGCTATAATTTTATTAAATCAAGTACAGGTAATGTCAACTTACAACCGTTTGTTTAGTGAACATTCAAAGTTGTAGCAGCACTGAAAAAAGTGACTTATGACCATTTTTTCATGGTTTTAACTGTTGCAGCATCCCCATGGTCATATGATCAAAATTTGGATGCTTGGAAACTGGCATGTATTTATGACAGTTGCAGTGTCATATGATCACCTTTTGCAACCTTCTGACAAGCAAAGTCAAATGAGAAGCCAGATTTACTTAACTACGATGTTACTAATTGAATAACTGTAGTGATTCACTTAACGGTGACAAGAAAGATCGTAAAATGGGGCAAAACTCACTTAAGAAGTTTCTTGCTCAGCAATGGAAATTTTGGGTCCAACTGTGGTTGTTAAGTTTGCAAGGACTATTAGTACTAGGGATGATCCAATTACAGATTGAAAATTGATTCAAACTGAGTCAGTGTTTCTTGGCTTTTTGACAGGTCCAATATACTGTACTTCAACTTTGTGTGTAAGTGTATGTGGAGAGACCAAGAGAAAGACATACATACAAACTCATTCTCCTTCAGGTTGCCTTTTTTTTAGGTTAAGATTTTCAAAGTGGCATCTTATCATTAAAGAAACAGCAACAATACCTACCTAAGAAAGCTCCAAAGGACACTCTGCCTATACCTGCTCCAGTAGGGCACAAGAAGAAAGGACAGATTCACAGAAGGGCAGAAAAGTAAGAGAAGATAAAATCATAAAGGAATTATTAGTAAGATTTAAAAGACAGAAAGAGATTAATAGCATCTAAATATTAATATATGCGTATACAGTAAAATATAGTAAAAATGAAAATGAAAATTATTTTTAAAATCTATTGTGTTAGAAAATATGTTAGCTTAACAGAAATCTGAGTTCAGCTCTTGAAGGATGGGATCCTAGTATGTATGAAAGCCTCTGAAATAAAATTTAAGACCTTTATTATTAAATACATTTCTTTTTAACAAATTTTGTAGTGCTATAGCAATTCAGCGCTCTGGCTAATAAAATTCATAATATTAAAAATATTATTAAAATTTAATAATACTTTAGATGCACTTATTAGGTTTCCAACATGCATCATTTTATTTAAAAAAGCAGCTAAGTATTATACATGTGGGAGCTACTCACCAAAATATTCATTAAGGAATGCAAGAGAAGCTACATAGCAGCAAAGACTAAAGATTTCAGCCACAATCATTAACCAGTGCCAGGTGCGTATAGTGAGAGCAACCATCAAGAGTTCAGTCAGGATCAGCGCCGTGAAGGAAATGGCAACAACATGGACAAATTCAGATTCAAAAAGCAGAAGGGCTCCATACATCAAAATGCCACCTAAGAAACACGGATGTACACATTTTTATTACTGATTCACTTTACAGACTAGTATGACATGCATGTGCCCTACAATAGCAGCTTTGGATTATTTCACTACAAAAAACTATTTGCAATCATTTTGAGAACAGTGATGTAAAAGTTAAGAACTAGATACATTCCAGCCAGCATCTATAGTAGAAATAAGTTACTTTAGTTTAGGGAAACGACATGCTTTCATTTATTTGTGAACTTAAAAAGATTTTTTTTTCTTTTTTCATTGTTAGTGTTGGATGTTTTTCTGTTTTGTATTTTATTGTTGTTGATAAATGAAAATAAATAGGTTAAAAAAGAACGTATATTCTTAACTAATATTACAATGCAAACTTTTTGAAATAAGATTCGTAGAGTGCTGCTATGGGAAAAATTATTGTGCAGTATATGAAATTCAAGTGAATATTTTTCTGATTGTGTTAGTTAGAATTTGATTAAGTCCATTCAAATATTTCCAACCCCCACTATACCCCTGACATTCACACATTCAAAAGAGGATTTATACATACAAACCAGTGCAGAAATCCCATAAAAACACCTTTATGATATTCAACTATCCATGTGGACTCAGGGGACACGATCCAATGCCCAATCATGCCTGCACTCAGTTTTTCATGCAGTAATGCATGAAAGGAATTCATCTAAAAAATCTCACTTTAAAGTGGCATGCATCAAACAAACATGCAAACTACCTATTTGGCATTACAAAGAGGTTTTATGTTATTTCAGTATCATATTTTAAACATCTATTAAAATAATGTGAATGAAACATTAAAATGAAAAAATGAAAATGTAATTGTGAAACTCAAATCGTACTTTTCTTTAGTTCAGAAAATATGAAACAGAACTTAACCTTGATAAATACTGATTAAAACCCAGATGAGGAAGGTCTTAAATGACAAAGATCGTCCCTAGAAGAAATAACAAAGACTAGGTTACTCAAAACGGCAGAAAAAGACATCTGACACACTAAAGAAAAGGAGAAACAATCTTCATGTTGGTCCGCTATGAACCTTCCCAGTTGTTAGGAACTCAACAACTATAGTACAAGAATACAAGAAACCCAAACTAACACAAAGGAGTTGCAAACATTTGACTTCTTTAGACTTATTTCTCAAGCTTTTCACTGCTAGGGACATGGAAAATAAGATTCTCAGTTTTATAAGACAGCGGTCGCCAACCGGTGGGCCGTGAGAAAATTTTGGTGGGCTACAGAGAAATCTCACCCCCAGAGCACCCCCACAAAGCAATCCAGGCTGCGCAGAAACACAATGCTGCGCCGTCCACATGGCCTGCCTCGCCCACTCACTCCTTACCCGATAAACTTGACTGCTAAATTGCTATTTTTCCTTTTTCTGACTATCATCTTGTCTGCTGTGCCGGGAGATTTAGATTAGCTAGGAAGCAGGAAATGGTTGGATTTCTTGCTTTCTAGCTAGTCTTTAGA
>JANHFN010001390.1:195913-221639 GCA_032468175.1 Toxicocalamus goodenoughensis
TCCCTGTGGGCCCGGACCGGGCGGCGGGAAGAAGGCAAAAGGCGTTCTCTAAGGTACTCGGGTCCTTTACCATGGAGCTATTCAGCCAGTTTGGTGCAGTGGTTAAGACTTCAGGCTAGAAACTGAAATATGTTGAGTTCTAGTCCAACCTTTGGCCAATTGGATGACAATGGACTGGTCACTCTCTCTCAGCCCTAGAAAGGAAGCAATGGCAAGCCAATTCTGAAAAACCTTGCCAAAACCTTGTAGGGCAATCTCCAAGAATTAGATACAATTGAGCAGAAGTAAAATAAATTCATGAAAATCCCTGTATGTGTTTTCATTTTCTTATCTTCACAGCCATGTGTTTATGCCAATCCAATTAATGTACAGTTTCAATTATTCCAATCCAATACATTTGCACTGGTGTTTTAAATTTGAAAAGAAACAAGATAAAGAAAGCATGCTGGGCTTGGCTTCTGAAATTCCTTCTAATCCCCATTTACCAGCAGTGACTACAACAGACAGTTTATCTTCTCTATATTTTCTTCTGTGTGACATAGCAATGCAGTGTGTGAATGTGTGCATGCATGTTTTTGCACTCTGTTGCCTCTGCCTTATTTCTATGCAGGAAGCAAAGACAGATTGTGTACATCATTCCTGGATCATGTGGCCAGGAAGGAGGGGGGACTCAGAAAAGAAGAATCAGGAACAATCTGGGCCATTTCATAACTTCCTGTCCCATAAGAATCAGCGAGGGGAGAGGACATTACTCTAGGGCACTTCTATCCAAGGTGCTTCTGGGCTTAGTCCTATTTAATATATAGATGAAACAGCTGAGTGAGGTCATTTGTCAGGACTGGGTCATCAGTATGCCAATGACACTCAGTTATACATTTATACCTCTGGCAGACAAATGATGCTTTTTATGTGTTTACCCAGTACCTGGAGGTTGTGAGGGTCTGAATGGAGAGAAAGAGAAGGCAACTCAACCCCAACAAGACTTTGGATTTTGGCACTTCCTGGATTGTATTTAACTCTTGATAGCTTGGTACACAACTTGGGAGTCTTCCTGGACTCACAGCTTCTGCTTGAAGAACAGGTGGCAGCCATGCCTATAGGGAGCTTTGCTCAATTCCATTTCATGTACCAATTGAGTACAGTTTCCTGGACTGGGAGGCTCTGCTCATGATTTCTCATGCCTCAGCCACTTTCCAGTTGGACTACTTTGATTTGTTTTACATGAGGTTGCTCTTAAAAATACTTAGAAGTCTCAATTGATCCAAAATTTAGCTGTGTGTATAATTTTGGACATAGTGGGGTTCCTCCATGCTATACTGCTATTCTGCAAGCTACACTGGCTCCCAGAATGCTCCCAAGGTGCTGTTTTTCACTTTTAAAGTGTTGCATGTCACACAACCAAATTGCTTACAGGATCAGCTCTCCCTGTAGATTTTTATCCATCCCACCATCACTGACAGGATCCTTCTTTCTATTAAACAATATTATTTGTTGGGTTATAGGAGACAAACTCTCTCTTCTGCATAACTTGCCTTATGGAACTGCCTCCCCATCAGTGGTGGGATTAATTTTTTTTTTACTACCGGTTCTGTGGGCATAGCTTGCTGGCATGGCAGGGAAAGGATACTGTAAAATCTCCAGTCAGAGGGGGTATTTGCCAGTTCTCTGAACTACTCAAAATTTCCACTATTGGTTCTCCAGAACTGGCCAGAACCTGCTGAATACTACCTCTGCGTCCCCATGAAATCATCTTGGCCTTTAGAAGGCTGTGTAGATTTGGCTCTTTCACCAGAAACTGATCAGGGATGTTACTTGAGCCCAATAAGTATGTATTTGGGAGTACATTATATTAGGATGCCTTAGTATTATATTACTGTTTTTTTGACTTTGTTTTGTTCTCTGTGGTTAGATGGTACTTGCGTGAGTGTGGTGTTGGGGGCTGTGGGGAGTGGGATGGGGAGAGAGAGGGAGAGAGACAGAGTGAGAGAGAGAGGGAGGGAGGGAGATAGAGAGAGAGTAGATTGTTGTTAGCATTGCCTGAATCTAGAAATTTTTCATGTTTAATTTTTCATGGGGGTAGCATATCAAGAGTTACGTATGTAGAAGATCAACTATACTCATTCTTGAAATAAATTATTTCAAAAAATTCAGGTGTACTTTATGTACCTTTTCATAATTTGTACATATTCAAATGAATAAATAATTTGTACATATTCAAATAAATAAATAAATTCCTCTTGCTCCTTTTTTCCCCCTGTCACTAATATTAAAATATCACATCCCCGAGGCATTTTTACCTTCCAGACATGCAATCAATTAATGTAATATCCTTGTAATTATGCTGTGGATGCATGAATCACAGCAACTTTAACCATCTTGCAAGAAAAAAAAATACAGAACAGCTGAAAGACGTAGACATAATTGATTGGTACATGAAATTCACAGTCAGAAATTTTTTTTGGCAAGCAATATATTTTCAATACATTATTCTTCAATATATACCTTTTATTTACTTTTTTTTTGAAAGCTTATCAAAATTCTTTTTTTAGCATGCATAAGTATACTACTTCATGTTTAGATTTGGGGACAGGATATATTATTTACGTTTCTTTCTCTATCCAACTGCACACAAACATCATTTAAACACATGCACCTATGGAATGGGCTTTTTACTATTTAAATTCTGCCATTAGGACTTATTTTGAGGATCCCTTCTGAGTGGAGATAAACAGTATAATAAAACAAATGATCCCATAATTCACTTCTTATGGACAATTTCTAAACTTACTTACAGATGATATGATGAAAGTATCTGTTTATCTGTCTGAATGTTAGAAAGAAAATTTTAAAAATGGAAAATTGGGAAACCTTTAAAAAGAGGTGTCCCTCTGTGACCATCTGAAAAATAACCAGGGTTTTCTGCTTTTCTTTTTCCTTTTCTGCTGTGATGTGAATATGTTTCCAGATTTTCTATGCACCTGTTCTTATTTAAAACACATTCCTCATTTATCAGAATGATAGAAAGCAAAATTTCAAAATACTCTATTTAACATGATTACAGGAAGGATATTTCTATAATGCAACGTTGCCTGTTCAGCTTGTCACAGATGACAAACATCCGTTCAAAGTATCTTTAACATAATTAATTATGCACTGAATGATAAATTAAATTTGTTATGAAATTACAGCATTCCATGACAACACAAAGGCAATATTAAAATGATGCGTCTAAGAAATTATTGTCATTGAGATAAGTATGAAATAAAATGCTTTTCTCTTAGGACAAAAGAAATTACTTTTTCCACTGATTCATTGGTGGATGAAAATAGATTTCTTTTCCCTTCCAAATTTTATAGGAGTTTCATGTTTTGATCAGGTGTGGGATGCTATCGCTTCAGCCCGGTTCTATAGAACCGGTAGCTGCGAAGAGTAGCTAACACCGAACTGATTCCATGTTTGGCCCACCCACCTGCCTGGGCTCTAGGCTGTCCTTTATTCCATGTTTTTCCTCCTCAGCTGCTTTGCGCAGCACAGCTGAAGTTGAAAAAGCATGAAACAAAAGGATTTTCAAACACTGTGCACCCGCGCACAGCGCTTGTCAGCTGTCCAGCCGGCACAGCTGATGATTTCTTGCAAACACTGCACACAAGTGTGTTATAATTGTCCGCAGTTTGGAGAATTAGCAAATCGCTCCACTGGTTGGCCCCTCCCTGCCCACTCACTCCTTACCTGGCATGCGAGCCATCCAAGTTACCTGGTTTTGTAAGTTGCTATTTTTCCTTTTTTTTCACAACCATCAGCTGTTCTGCTCTGCCAGGAGATTTAGATTAGCTAGAAAGCAGGAATTTCTTGGATTTCTTGCTTTCTAGCTAATCTAAAAGTAGAGCTGAATCTTCCTTAGGATTGAACCTTCTACTTTTCAGTGCAGATTCAGGTAGCCGATTGCAGATAGCTCTTTAAGTGAATCTGTGATTCTGTGAGCAATTCAATCTGCCTGTCTGCTTTGCCTGCTTTTGGGTAAAAGTTGCTCCTTTTTATAAAAAAAAAATCAATATTTTCATACATGGTGTGTTGTGAGTTAATTTTGTGAGTTTGCTTGCTAACAAATTTTATGCGTTTGCTTGCAAGCAAATTTTATGTGACAGACTCAGGTAGCCAATTGCAGATAGATAGATCTCGAAGTGAATTTGTAATTCTATGAGCAACTCAATCTGCCTACCTGCTTTGCCTATTTTTGGATAAAAGTTGCTCTTTTTTAATTAAAAAAAATCAATATTTGCATCAATATTTATAATATTTACATACAAGCCATGCCCACCCAGTCACATGACCACCAAGCCACACCCACAAATTAGGCCACACCCACAGAACCGGTTAGCGGTCCCTGGGATCTAAAATTACGGGTTTGATGGTGCCTGAGGTCCAAAAGTTTGGCGACCCGTTATAAGATATAGGCTACAATCAAGATATTTGTTATTGAAAGTTAGTCTTAAAATGGTTCTAGATTAAGTATATTAGCCAAGAGTTCAGAAAACCTTTAAGACAGTACTACGTCATGATGAATGAATGCCCATGCATATTTAGAATGGCTGAGATAAACCCACTTGAGATGTGGCTTTATATTATGATATAAGTCATTTTAACAACACTGTACCATTATTTTAGTGATTTAACAAAATAGTAATAACCAAAAAATTAAATAGATTGTGTACATTTTATTTTAGATACTAAAGGGCTCATGTTTGTGGAAAATGAAATTAAAAATGCATTTTTGGGACAAAATATACAAAAATAAAAACATTTTTTATCAGTCACACAGATCATTACATCTGCACAAGTGATACAAGCTTGCAGCAAAATTTTATTGGTTTTGATGTTTAGGGATTAATTTTAGAACAGTAAAATTACATTGCTACATTTATTGTTTTTGCAATCATGTGGATAGTTTTCTGCTGTTTCTTTCCCAGATTTGTCTCTAGTCTCCCAAGCTAGTTTACACCTGATGTATTCCCTTAGTTTTCTTTAACCAAATACTAAAAGATTCAGCCTGTTTAGCATTTTGATAATGGCCAGAATCATTGGGTTCTGCCAAGGAAAGAATTTTATCCAGGATTACAACAAGAGTACAGCCAACTTTTATTTTAAAAGTGCAAAAAACAAAAAATCCAAATAGTGAATAATTATTTGTAATAGATGCTCAAAGAAGGAATCTGGTCTTTAGATTTTTTGATAGGAAAAAAGTAGACTGTAAACCCCTGAAATATTTTTAACTTTAAAAATAAAAGCAAAATGTGTGTGAGTGTGAGGACATCACTGATTTTTCTGGAACTTTATTTTTTTGGCCAAGCAAATTATATCACCTAATTTTCTTACTACCCTCTACCAAGAAAAAAATTTACTAGCCTCCTTACAGACAGCATACCACTTGGTTTGCCCTGAAGCTACCAGCTTCCATAAACCATTAAACATCTGATTCTTTCCCAATGCAATGGGCCAGGTAATTTGGTGAGAACTCATCTTGGTATCGTGGTTGTGTTTTTGAGTTGTTCCGAAGATATTATGTTGTCTCAAGTTATTTTTAAAATTTCATTCTTTGTTGTTAGTTATTTTTAATTAACTGTTAGCTGCTCAATGTAGTGTGTGTATAGGGAGTGGCTACACATCACACTACTCTCCCTTCCAACCAAACAATCTTTGGAGACTTTTCATCAGGAATAAGGAATTGTTCTTTTTTGCCTTGTGTCTTATCTCCAGTTTGTGTTCAAAACAAAAAAATGCCAGCTACATGTGTGATTTGAGTGCTCTCACCTTGGTAAGATCTTTGTAAAGTTCAGGATACAATAGTGCCATTTCTGGTTTTACATCTTGATCCAACACTAAAGAGAATACTGGAAACATAGTATATATGGTTGCATACCTTAGAGAAAAACAATTTTAAAACAGTTGAATATTGTTTAAAGCCATATTCTTTAAATAAAGTGCTTCTGTTTGAAATAAATTTTTTGAAGCTTTGTCATTGCTACTTACCCCACCATTAGGAAACCCTGATATAGAGGAACAGATGCAAAATAGAAGACAGACGAAAACACAGCCTAGAAAAATATAAGCAGTTACTTGGAGATTATTATACATCATATAGCATTGTGGAATGCATTATCAAAGTTAGAAAAAAAGGCTCTATAAATTGTTTTCCACATAAACAAAAAAAAATAGGTACCTGCATAGTTGAAATAATAAGGCCTCTGTGCATGACAAATTGACCTAGAGCTGCTGATCTTTTGTAACTGTTTCGACCATGTACCACCAGCAGTCTACCAATGTGTTTAAATTGTGTTATAGAAAAATCAGCAGCCAAGGAAGCCTGTTTCCCTTCCTAAATAAAAAATAAAATGATCAATGTAGATATCAATGTAGCATTTTGGAGATACACACACACACACACACACACACACGCAAACCAAGAGTAATCTGAAATTAGAGCAATAGTGGAAGAACTGGTAATTTACTTAGTTTGACATTCTCAAAATGCTTAGGTTAATTCAGAGGATAACTTTCAAAAAATTCTAGAACAAGTATGTCCAACCTGCAGCCCAGAGGCCGCATATGGCCCTGGGCAACTTGTAATGTAGCCCACAAGGCTGTCAACTTTGAACATTATCATGTGATTTTATATTATAAAGCTATACATTTTACACAAGGCCCAAGACACTTCCTCTTCATTCAATCCAACCCAGGAAAGCCGAAAGGTTGCACACCCATGTTCTAGAACTAAGATTTTTTTGGCAGAAATAGGGCATTTTCAGAATTGTCCTATATATGATATGAATACTGTACCTCCATCAGCTTTTGCCAAAATGAGACCCCAAATTCAAGTGCTATTTTTGAGGGATAGAAGAACAGGTTGCTTAAACTTATAGATCACTTGAAGAAACTCAGTTACGTATCTGTAAATCATGCAGTTGATGTTTTGCCTGACTGAGTATCAGAAGGTTATCACTGAAGCACTACTGACAGTGTTGCTTTCCCTAAAAAGGCATGCTAAACGAAGAAGACAATGACCATGTACTGTATCCTGCATTTGCTGAAAAGAATTATAGAAGTTAGAGGATAGCAGCAAGTACAGAAGTAGAAATTTTTGTCTTCACTGATTTATAAGCATCTGTGCTGCTGCTGCTGCTGCCTTGTTTGCTGATGAAATAGATCCAATGTTCCCCAAAGAACATTCTTAAGTTGATAAAAGCTCCACTAGGCCTGCATTGTTTATATTCTGCAGGATTGGCTTAACATTTCACCAAATAATGTGGCATCTGTTTGGACCTTGGTGTCGCTGTGTTTTGGGTGCAGGGTATGGGCAGAACTGAACTGTGGAAGATACCTGGTAGCCTGGATGGCAGATGGGTCTTAATCTCCTAGCCACTTTTGTCAGCTCTTGTCAATAGAGGGTGTCAACTCTTTAGGGGCTAAACAATTCTCACTTTTAAAGGGTTGATTTTCTAGGCCTCCTGGATTAGACCCAACAAACTTAGCCTACGTTTGTTGGGTCTACAACTAGAAATAAGAAATACATGTCACCTTTTCTCCTGCGCAGTCAGAAGCAGAACTTTCGCAGTTGAAATGACAAAGGAGACTCCTCCAAAAGAGGTCATGATTTGAAAAAAAAAGGAATGTGTCCACTTTAACTGATATATTATCCTGTATTAATTAAGGACTACACTGTGACGAGAAAGCAACAATATCTAACTCATTTCTGTTTTTATCCTGTCTGCAGAATGCTATCCAGCAATCCTATTTACAGTGATTTAGTCCCAACCAGAGGAGTATCTGAAAGACTGTTCTGAATATATCAGTCCTCTGAGATAGTCAATATCAAGAAACAAGCATGACAGGAATTCTAGAAATGCTCCTCGTTGTTGCAAAGTAGAATAACAAAATCTTGAAAGTCTGTCAAGAGTTTCTCCCTGAGTTATATTATACCAAACAAAATCAATACAGAGTTATTTTGAGTTATTTTTATGCTTTCCTCTTTCTCAGGAATGAGTAATCTTTTCTGAAATCCCCCATAATTATTGCTCATTCTTCCCCCATTTTCAAGGCCAAATTTATATTTCTTTACACCACCTCCCCTATCAGAATCACTTCCCCCTCTTCTCTGTGAAAGGCAGGGTACCCTACTGGGCACTATTTAACAGAATAAAGCATTCAACTTATGTCAGATTCACCCTTGCAATCTTCCAAGGACAAGCTAGGTATATAAAATCTTCTTCCAGAGAGAGGCTTGAAATCTTGAGGAGCTGCAGTATCTGATCTATCTACTGAAAGTACAAATCTATTATGGGCTGCCCACCTAAACAAAGCAGATATAGGGAACCCTCATTATATATGTGACATTTTCAAAGTGTAGCCTATGAGGCCATATGGCTGTTCTGGCAAAAGGCTTTACAAGACATTTGTAAACAGGAAGAATAAAGCCAGAGAAGAATGAAAGAAAAATATAAAATAACTGTAAGTAAAAGGTCAATCGCACTAAGCAAATTAAATAAAATTATTTAGAAAGTAGTCTGAGAACTCTGATGTTTTGTACGGTCAGAAACAGGAATTTAGATTGGGGAAAAAATTATACCAGTATATACAGTGGTAGTAAATTAATGAGGTCCTAAGAAATTCAAATTTTATAACGTGAGGCACATTTAGAAAAACTGTATGTCTTACTTCAGAGGCCATAAGAAAGAGGTAGCGAACGCAAAGATCTATTGCATAAGAGAAGTCTGTTTGCATGATTATCACAAATCATGATGTCTATAACTTGAAGCTGTTGATCCTAAAATATTATTATTAAGAGCACATTTAATCTAATTTATAAATATACCTTTCCTTCAATTCCAATTCCACAATCTGCTGCCTGGATCATACTGACATCATTTCCTCCATCGCCTGAAAAAACATGTGCAGAATATTTAAGTTTGGCTTGGCAGTGTTTTATATTTACTAGCTGAATTTCATTTCACCTTGAATTTCTATAAAGGTATTTGAATTACATTTTTAAATTAAAAGCGGTTTTTATTTTTTCAACTTAGGAAGCAAAAAAACAAAAACGTAAATGTGCTATTGCACCTTTGTTGCTTAAAAATATTCCAATTTTCTATGTATAAATTCTATGTTCAGAAAATAAAAAAGTCATTTTGTATAATAGGCTATTTCAGCAAGCAAAAAGTTGGAAGGGAGATGCTATGATTCCTGCCTCAACATACTACTAGAGGCCAAGGTGCCAGGGGAAAAAATTGTAATTCAGAACCAATATGGTCATCATTTGTGCTCTACAGGTCTTATTATCACTATTTTCCCTTAACCTGGGGAGATATATCCAAAGTTGTCCTATTAACTACAAAGGAGATTTTAAAAAAATTAGAAAAAAGCAACTTTTGCCTTCAAATCCAAAGCTATGTATAGTCCAATAAAATACTGGCTGACAATTTCAAAACCTGGCTGGTCATTGTTCTGAGATTTAATTGTACGTGCTTTAACAAAAATCTTGACAGAACAAAGTGAAATAAATGTTCCTTTATTATGTTTAGCATTTTATTGAAAGGATTGCCAAATCATCATTTTATTTTTACATGATAGTGTGGCAATTTTCTTAAAAGATTCATTTGTTTTTCATTATTGTGACTAGGCTGCTAAAATAATTACTTTCACAATTGAAAGGAAACCAAAATTGATACAAACCTATTGCACATGTACGCTTTCCTGTGTGATGCTGCAACAATTTTACAATGCGAGCTTTTTGGGTGGGAGAGCATCGGCAGCAAACTACAGCTGGACACTGACATGCTAGTTCTACAAATTCATGTTCATAGTATTTCAAACATACCTACAAAAAGAAATACACATTACTATATATTTTATATCCCAAATTCTTTAACTTTAACTTACAATTTATATTTTACTTGTAGCTTACAATATTTATTTGTGGTATATGACTTCACAGCTGGTTTTACTTTAATCAATTGTGATTTGTGTATTGTTTTGCTGGTTAATGAAATGACTGACTGTCATATAGTGAGGAAAGCTTTATGCTCAGATTGAGCACCTGTTTTGTGTTTTACTGCAATAGTTGTTGCCCCTCCAACTTTCCCATTTCCTTCTTTTCACTAGAAGGAATGAAATACAAGGTCAATATTCTATCTTAGTACGTAATTTGCTGCTGAAACCTGTTATGCCTTGACTATGTGCCATCAAATCAATGACAATTTTTAGCAGCTATGTTAATGTTCCTTGATATCCTTTCCTCTGCTAAACATTTCTCAGAAGATTTCTTCTGTTAAAATGACCTCTGTTTTCTATCTCACTGTGTTTGAAAATTTCTTTCAATTTTTCTTTGATGACATTTTTGAGCTGTTCTTTAGGAGGTGATGGATGTTTCCGCTGCTAGTGGGATATGTGGTCGCACAACTCTGTGGGTCTCCTGGTTAACTTTGTATCTGAAAAAGGCTAGGGGAGTAAACCCACATGATGTTGTCCCTTGAAATTTACTTCAAATATATCTGAAAATCGTTAAGTATGCTTTTATTTCTTGATTGTGCAAGAACAGTGAGAAAGTTTGTTTTGTGTATGCTGACTCTAGCCCAGATATTTGGCTTACTCCTTTTCAGCTGCAAAGATTAATATGATAATCCAGTAATGTAAGGCTTTTAGGCTGCTGCTTAATTTAGGTAATCCCCATCTCTCACCTTGGATAAAGTCAGTGCTCATGATCCCATCATCAAGAAAGCGTTTGGGGAAAAATGGAATTCAAAGTGGAGTAGCTGCTGAGAGTCAGTCGTTCTCAGGGAAAAGATGTCATTATTTTAAGCTGTCATATATATATATAAGGGAACTGTATCCTCATGCTGACAGAAAGCAATCCATTGTTTAATATGGCTGCAATCCAGTTGCAATAAAGATTCTTTTTTAGCACACTGCACTGCATCCCTAGGAGACTTCTGCTGAGTTGGAATCGTGCAGCCAGCTTAAGCTCCGTAAAATTAGGGATAGGAAATTTAAGCTGAGTTCTGGTCTGGGGAACTGAATAGCAGAAAAGAGGAAGATATTACTCACTAAAAAGGATACTGGTGCTCAGTTCAATATTGTCAAAAAGCATTTAGATGACCTTTCAGAATTTGGGTGGAATGTTCTATGAATAGATGAATCAAAAATGGAAGTGTGGGGGTTACATGGCTATTGTTCTATCTTACAGAAACCAAACTCTATTGCATAATAACAAGCCCATACAAATTATTAAGAATGGAGAAATCAATGTCATGGTTTGGGAATAGTTTAGCTGCACTAGGACCTGAACAAGTAACCATTACTGAGGAAAGAAAGGATTCTGCTTTGTTTCAGAGAATGCTACAGAAGAATATTAGACCATCAGTTAAAGCTGAACTATAAGCAGGCCATGATTCCAAACATACAAATATCTATAAGATAATATACAAAGAAGAACAGAGTAAAGTTTGACTTAGCCAATTCAAAGAACCATAAAAAGGTGGCAAACCTGAAATAAGTAGTTCATGAAAAGAAATGTTAAATGGTATGGACTTGCAGTGGTTTGCTACTGAGGAATGGGCCAAAATTCTTGTGATGTGAAGGACTAAACATCCATTAAAGAAAGAATCTGATTGAGGTTACTCATGGTACAGATGGCATAACCAGTGACTGCATCTGAAGGGCCAGTTATTTCCTACACAGTAGCACACTGCACATTGGATGATTTTATTCACAGAATACATGTATCAAGCATTCAAAACTTTGTTGTTACTTCTCTGTTCAGACTCTTTTTATATATCACGGAAACCCACATGATATTATTGGGAAGAAAAGATATGCAGAAGTTCAGAATACTTGAAAAGGAATGAATATTTTTTCTAAGAATTGCATATTCAGAACTTCATTCCATTAAAAAGTGAGTTAAAACAGGCAACAGACCTGTCAAGTTTTAAAGTACTAGGCAAAAATGAAAGGTAGGTCTCAAGTTACGACCACAACTGAGTTGAAAATTTCTGTGGCTTAGTGAGACGGTAAGTGACTTTTTTCCCATTTCACGATCTCTCTTGCTACAAGAAAGTTAAGTGAATCACTGCCTTCCCAATTGACTTTGTTTGTCAGAAGGTCAAAAAAATGTGACCACATGATCCTGGAACACTGCAAATGCCATAAATATGAGTCAGTTGCCAAGTGTCTGAATTTTGATCACGTGGCCATAGGGATGTTGAAACGGTTGTAAGTGTGAAACCGGTCACAAGTCACTTGAGGAGAGCAGGGTTGAGGACACAAAAAATAATTTCTCTAAAACAATCTAGAAACTTTTAAAATCTGTGTTAATATAGACAAGTATCTGAGAGGATCCTGTGGCATAGTACATATATAAGAAGCACAACTGCCATTTTTTTTTTCTTTTGACAGATCCAAGAGACTTTGAAACACTTAGGATTCTACCCCCAGCTACAGGAAGGGTTTTTTGTTTGTTTTTATTTTCAGGGGACAAAAAGGATAACAGGTAAAGAGGACCTGGTTTGTAGGGGGCAATAAGCTGACTCTGTATAAAAATATATAGAAGTATGATGGCTGTTGCTTAACACTTTGTAAGCCGCCCTGAGTCTTTCGAAAAGGGCGGCATATAAATATAATAAATTATTATTATTATTATTAAAATGTGGAATGTCTCTGTTGGATTAGATTTACAGTATTAGATGTTTTGTTGATTTAAAACAAATGTGACTCTTGATTGGGACTTGGGACTTGCTTGGGATTCCTTTGGAAAGGCTACCAACCAATCTACCTACCTACACAAACAACATTATCAGCAACTGAGGAAAGCTAAGCCATTACCTCTAGAGAGTCACCAGATATTACTAAAGCACAATCGTGTTTCCTTCTGAATGCATTTAATTCCAAATGAGCTTCTCCACGGCTCGTTACCTGAATAAAATAAAATAAAAAAAATAAAATAAAACAGAGTTAGGACAACTATTAAATGGATGTATGTAGATACATACATTGTTATGAAAATAGAATTTCAATCCTATCCTTGTACAGTAGAAGTTGTAGAAAGTGGAAGAAAACTTATTGATTTAAATACAAATTCATTAAGAAACAACAAGCTTTGCAGCACTGAAGTTATACAGCATTGGGAAACTTACATTTTCTCCCACTTGATTTCATATACATTACACACTTACAAAAAAAATTAGAGATATTCAAAAAGAAAGAATGTAATGTGAACCAGAAGCTTGAAAATTTTGATTATCTCTCCTACCCCCAAAAAAGTTCTGACAATGATCCATCCAGAAATCAAGCTCTCAGGAATTGAAGAAAGATGCATTTGGGGAAAAGACAAGTGTGTGAAAGGCAAACACAGGAGCACAACATGTTTAGACCAAAATAATTTCAAGCCTCATGCAACTAAAATTATATTCTCAATTTAATCATTTCAAATCCTCCTAACACTGAGAAATACACATGAAGTAAGTATTTTATATTAACAACAAATTATTTAAAGAGTGAATAAATCTATTGGATATTTAATAACCTTCCTTATTTTTTTTCCACAAAAAAATGCCCAAAACATGTTTCCAAAAATTTGGTTGAATGAACCTGTGTGTGTGTGTGTGTGTGTGTGTGTGTGTGTGTTAGTTATGGGATCATATAAAAGGGGGATTTATGAACTTTAAGTGCTGCTTAAAACCTCTCCTTTAGATGCTTAATCCAGGTAAATATCTGAGATCATTATTGTGTAAACTCCTACTGGGTTTAGCCTTGATTTTTCATACCCCCAACCAACATGAGCAGGACAACCCATGCACAGTATGTACTCTTCTTTTGTACTCCACATGCATGTCCCTTGTGTTACAAATCTGCACTAGGTTACACATGCTGTATACCATAGTTTTCAATTTATGACCATTCATTCAGTAACCATTTGAAATTATGATTGTGCTAAAAGAATGCACTTATGACCCATGCCAAAAATTATGTTTGTTGCAGTGCCTTGTGGTCACATGATCAAAATTTGGGTATTTGGCAATTAAGGCTGTACTGCATTTAATTCTTGGATCATATATAACAAATTTGCAGGAAACCAACACATCTTTCAGTTCTAGGAAAGAAAATAACAGGAGCTAAGAATGATGGGAAAAATGTATTAGCAGTTCTACTTACGGGTCTGAAAATATGAATATCTTGGGTCCTAGACACTAAATGGGAACTTTTTGCAATACAAGTCGCAGTCTCCAATTTATCTCCTGTTAGCATCCATATCTGTGAGATAATTTTAGAACTTAACTGTTAATTCTTTATTGTATTAAAAACTGCATCTTTCTCAAATTAACTTAAAGAAAAAAAAGTAAAGGTTCAAATTATTCCTTTGGCTTTACTTTACATCAAACAGATGCAGAGTCCAGTTGTAGGGGTTTATGGAGGCAAAATCAAGTGGACTGATTCAATAGGAAGAACCGGCATTTAAACCCATACTATTCAAATATGGTAGTTCCTGAGGTCATCTATTAACTGGACAGATAGAGTTAAAAAGACTAAAGTGTATTTCACTCTTTCAGTCCCAAAAATATATGTTTCCATATAATTAGTTTCTTGCAAGTTTTTATGCTCTGAATCCTGTTATAAATCAGGAATTCATATTGCTATTATTCATGGCAAGCATTCAAATATATGAAATGTACATTATCAAAATTAAACCTTGAAATAACTAAGTTATAAATTAATATTATTGTCCCAATAGGTAGCTTTTTATAAATAAAGAAATTCATCTATCAAAGGAACTCTAGATAGTGAGTAGAGATTAAAATGTCCTCCAAAATATATAAATCTATTAAAGAAAAAGTAAGACAAGACCTGTAAAAATCCTCCTGAAATTTAAAGCTCTGGAAAGCAAATTCTAATGTGTTTAATATTATTATCTACTCCATTGCAACTTCTGTGCATATGAAATACTAAAGTATTCAGTTATATAATCTTAGTAGAATGTAAATAGATATATATGTGGATATAGTCATGGAAAAATCATATGGTAACACTTAGATAACTATTGTTGTATAGTTACTATGTAATTATAATACAACAATTCAAACGAATATTCTATACTTTCTGTACTTTTTTGCAGAAGGCAAAATAATTGTCTCTAGTTAATATATTTAAATGTATTCTATAAAAAATAACTCCCCCCCCCCTCTCTCTTCCTTTTACCTATAGGTGTTAGACCAACAGTGATATATTTCTCACATGAAACGGATTGGATTCTTAGTCAGAGCAACAGATCTGCAGTAAGAGAACAAAATATGTATATAAACAAATTGAAGAATAAAAAAATTATTAGTACCTTTATTCCAGCATTCCGTAACATCTCTAGTGTTGGTCTAACATCAGCCTGTAATTGATCTTCAACTCCAGTGAGACACAATAATTCCATTTCTCTTTCCAGACTCTCCACAACTGCAGCCACCTTGAGAGTTCTGTCATGTATGCTTAATTTTGCTTGGTTATATCGACTCTAAGACAAAACAAAATGTAATTTTGTTACAGTAGATAAGATTTTTGTGCTGTCCAAAATGCAAGCCCTAGAGTGTTATTTGATTGACAGATTCACTTTAGAATTTGAAATTCAGATTTCGCCGATGAGGTGCGTGCAAAAGTAAATGAACATAAGTAATACCAATGACAGAAAGAAATATAAATATCCAAATATTTTATACCTGTAAAAAAATCAAGGTCTATAGTCTTATTTGAAAGGATTTGCATAGTGCTACTACTTTTTATATTTGGTGGCCTGATTTGATCTCAGTTTTTGAAGTTGATAGAATAAAGAAACCAACCTTACTATTTGGATTGAAGTTTCGCACATGAAAAGATGTAATATTTCAGGATTTACTATTTCATTTCTGAAAACTGTGGCACATAATTAAGAGAAAGGAGGGTTCTGTAGAAAATTATAGATAGAAATATGTATTATGATACTCAGTGGCACAGTGGTTAGAGTGCAGTACTGCAGGCTACTTCTGCTGACTGCTGGCTGCCTGCAATTTGGCAGTTCGAATCTCACCAAGCTCAAGCGTGACTCAGCCTTTCATCCTTCCAAGGTGGGTAAAATGAGGACCGAAATTGTTGGGGGCAAAATGCTGACTCTATAAACTCTTAGAGAAGGCGGTAAAGCACTATAAAGTGGTATATAAGTCTAAGTGCTATTGCTATTGCTATAGCTTGGTGTAATTGGAAAAATCCTATATCATAGACAAACATAAAGCTTTTGGGACAATTCTTTTCTAATTTACAAACTTTGCTTTGATTAGAAAAAGACAGTCGTGCTTGTATTACTAGTCAATGTGAACGATAAACAAAAGTAGGTTTTGTGGAGTTTGGGCACATGAGTTAATTCACTTGTTGCTTATATGATATGATATCTTTATGGATTAATCATAATATTGTTTGGAAACTGAATATTAGTAATAGAGAAAAGTATGACAACAAAAATATAAAACAGAAACTGAATCCTTGTTATAGACTTACTGGATATTGAGTAAGAGATGATTTCTGCTGTAGAGTACATAACTTTTAGAAATAATGTCTAAAAGACCAGAAAAGAGCCAGAGTAGTTGTTGAGATGGCATACTCAGAGGCCAACCTTGCAGCATTTCATGGTCACCTAATCATCTTTTGAGATCTTCACTGCTGGCTTTTGACAAGGAAAGTCAACAGGAAAGAAGGGCAAAAAGTTGCAAATGCCCATCTCATGACTGTGGGATACTGTGACTGCATGGAAGTCATCTAATGATGACAGCTGGGACCATTGCAACCACCATCTTAAGTTGGTGTGATCACATTATGACATATCTTATGAATGTGTTGCTCAGTAAAAGAATTGCCAGTCCTATTAACCGAAGATTATCTGCATTGTTGTTCAAAAAATCTGGGGTAAGATCAATTATATTCCTTGACAATATAAATATTACCTATAAAAATACATTACTGACTCCCAATTGGATTTGTATCAATTTGTTTTTAAACAGTGAAATTCAATGTAGAGAAAAATAGGCAAAACCCCACCCCCCCACATGCACAGGTACAGAATAGGTAGTACTTGGCTCAACAGTAGTAACTGCGAAAAGGAACCGGGAGTTCTAGTGGACGATCACTTGAATATGAGCCAGCAGTGTACTGCAGCTGCCAAAAAATCCAATAATAAAGGGATAGAATCAAGAACACGTGAAGTGTTAATACCACCTTATAATGCCTTGATAAGACCACATGTTTTGGTCACCACGATATAAAAAAGATATTGAGAGAAGATGTTAAAAGAGTGCAGAGAAGAGCAACAAAGATGATTAGGGGACTGGAGGATAAAACACATGAGGAACAAATGCAGGAACTTGGTATGTCTAAAAAGAAAGACTGGGATGACATGATTACAGTGTTCCAAAATCTCAGGTATTGCCACAAAGAAGAGGGAGTCAAGCAATTCTCTAAAGCACCTGAGATCAGGAGAGGAAGCAATGGATGGAAACTAATCAAGGAGAGAACTAAGGAGAAATTTTCTGACAGTTAAAGCAGTTAATCAGTGGAATGGCTTGCCTCTAGAAGCTGTGGGTACTCCAACACTGTAGGTTTTAAAGAAGAGATTGGATAACCATTTGTCCAAAATGGTATAGGGTTTCCTTCCTGAGTAGGGGGTTGGACTAGAAGATCTCCAAGGTCCCTTCCAATTCAGTTATTCTGTTCCTTTTGCTCATTATTGGAAGAATGTATCCACGTCTACAACGTGCCCTAAAATAGCCATCCCCCACAACAACATTACTAACACAGGATAAATTGTGCCATACTAAAACCAGGGGTGGGTTTCTACCGATTCTGTCCACTTCTATAGAACCAGTAGCTCTGAAGAGCAGCAGACCTAGAACTGGTTCTAGGTCTGCTGATGTTTTTGCCCATCTGCCCACCAGGGCTCTTACCTGACCTTTATTTCTTGATTTTTCAACTTCAGCTGCCGAACGAGGCACAGCTGAAGTTTAAAAAGCAGGAAAAGAGGGCTGTTTCAAAGGCTGCTCCTCTGCATGCAGCGTGCTGATGATGATTTACAGGCGACGATTTACAGGCGCCCGCTCGCAGCGTGCAGGGAAGCACATCATCAATCACCGAACCGCATAAATCCTGAACTGGTAGTTAACCCTGTTGTATCCCACCCAATTAAAACTAATAGTAAAAATATTGGCACTATAATAAAAAGTCATTCAGATGAAGCAGATGAAGGTGAGGAGGAAAAGCAGAAAAAAAGCTGTAGAAATCAAGCTAATGATGAAGTCAATGGAGGTGGAGTCACCTAATCACTTGTCTACAATAAAGAGAAATAACATATGTGAACTAAATTGAAGTTCTTTTGCCATTACTGGGCTCAGTATAATTACCTCAAAATCCTGATATTGTTCTTCTGTTAAGGATTTTTTGGCAACAACCAAAGTACGCAGACCTTCTCTTGCCATGTTACCACACTAAAATTGCAAATACATAACAATAATTAAACAATAGTTATGAATCATAACATAGCTGCAATGCATTGATACAACAAGACAAAACGTTATGAGGTCAATTTATATTAAGTTTTACATTCATCCACAACCATGCTTTTATTCTTGAGACATTAAGCCAACTACATATTGTCAACAGTAAGATTATTTAAACTGCCCCAGTAACTGTCCTATTGTGGGAGTTCATTCTCATACGGTCAGAGAAAGGCAACAGGTCTGATAGCTCACAAGACAAAGGAAACTTTGAAACTCCTGCCCAAAAAAGGGAGCCAAGCACCTTATTATGTTTGGTGGGCAAAAGAAAAAGATATAGGAGGGTTTAAATACACATTCTTCAAAAGGGATTTGGTCTTGAAACAGAGCAATTGCTGGAATTCTTTCATTATGGCTTCTTAATTTTTCTCAATTAACAACTTATTATGTAACGTTCTTAACTTCTTGTGAATTTGTCTAACCAGTTCCAGTCCTCCCTGGTGGTTGAAGTCTAATACCTCCTGATATTTGAATCAACAGTTTTGCCTTGTATGTTTCTTTGACCCTTGGTCATCTCTACCCCAGATTAAGGAACCAATGTCATGTAGGTAATGACTACTTTTACTGTAGCACCTATTGTAACAGAAATTGGAAGTCTGAATGTGCTCTCCTCACTTTATCTTTGTATGAACTAGAGACATTTACTCAAACTAGTTTCTTGAAATGGACTCAAACCTCACATGTCTAATCACCAGCCTTGGTAGTAGCTCTTTGTCCTGTCCTTCAAGGCCATTTCCTATGCCCTCTGCATCCTACAAGTGGAAATTAAATTAGCTCTGGTTACTTTTGAAGGGCTAATTCAAAAAGTAGGGCTGAGGGATTCTTTTATCCCATGGCTGCTTGGCTCTGAAGTGCCTGCACTGGTTTTTGTCCATGATTTTTAATAATACAGGAAATTACATAAGGAAGTTACATGGACATTTGGGCTATATTACAGATGACAAGTAGTTTTTTTTTTCCTTGTCTCTATCAATCTATCATTTGGAAATGAAGTAGGCAAACTAACCAAAGCTTAAAATAGTTGGAGGTGAATGTATAGTTGGTGGAAAAACTGTTGTCTCATTACAAATTTGTAATCAGTCTAAGGAATGGCTACATTCTTCCGGCATAATCAGAAGCGTATGGAAATCTGTATCATTTTTTGGAACACAGGTGACTTCTCTGGCTAGAACTATCTTTGACAAGCTTAGGCTGGTTTCTGAAATAAGATCTAGCAAAGAAAACCAGTTAAACCCCAGTCTAGAATACTATAAGGTTCTCTAAATGTACATTTAAAGTCCAAATATGCCAGCATAAAAATGTATGCCAATATACTTGTAGGGATCAGACAAATTCAACTCAATTAAGTATGGAGATATTTGCATCCAAGTTATATGAGGAAAAACATTTTCTTACTTAAATTTCTCAGTGTCCTACATTAAGCTGCAGAAAGTTTAGTGAGGCATACTCCTCAGATCAATAAGACTGTGAGGTATAAAGGACACAGTCATTTTATTGAAGCCCTGATGACTAGAATTTCTTCTGCTAATTTTTTTTACCATGCTGTTTGAATCATGGGGTTTAAACAGTTCCAAATTATTATTTTCATTTCATCAATTTTGCTCTTATTCCAACTTTTGTTCTGTTTTCTTTTAAATATACTTGTTTTCTTCATTAATTTTTTTTATTAAATTACATCTTGTAGACTTTGTCCTAAGTGCAGGATAGAAATACCTTAACACCATTTATGAAACACATCTATAAATAAAAAAGTAACCCTCATGGAATTTAATAGGCGGGCTCTACTGAATAAATTAAGATCTTTCTGATGTTCACTTTCTCTCTTTTTTGGATCCTGTATTCTTCCTTGAATAACTAAGAAGTGAGGTTCCTTATTAAGTTTTAGAAATTAATCACTTTCCTTGAATGCAATATTTCACATAAATGTGCTGGGACAATACAGTGAACAGAGCTTAGAGCAGATATTCTTTTTCTCCTTGGTTCTCTGCCTGACTTATTGGATCCCATGATTTATATCTATATTCATCTATATTCTATCACCATCCGTCTTAGACTATCTGTTCCCTTTATTTTTTAAATATAGATTCAATTTTTTTTTCAGGTTGATATTGTAAATTTATCATAGAAAATGTCTATACTATATCATCAAAGTAATTGGAATAAGCTTATTTTTCTCTATTAAAATAGTAATATTAAAAAACTCATTATTTTTTTAAAAGCAAAATTCTGTCATTGTAATGTAAAATGTGTATCGATTTGGCCTCATAATGCTAAATAAATTAAGCAAGTATTTTACAATTAATTGTACATCATTATCACCAAAAGTAATTTTTATGACACTTTATTAGGTCTTCAGGGAATTTAATTTATTCATGACCCTGATTAAATCAAACTGCCTGAAGCGACTATTGATTTATATTGCCAATACCATTATGAACATGCATTGTGTGATTATCACATTACCATATTATCTGTATGTAAGGTCAAATAAAGACAACTGCTGGTGTCCAATATAGCAATATAGTATAATGCATTTATTCTGTAAAAACAAATGCTTTCATACATAATTTAAATATATTTTCAGCTACATTTTGTCCAGGGTAAAAACAAAGCCAGCAAAAACAGATTGAGCATATATGAGGTCATGTTTATGATTACATTACTCATTAAATTAGTTTTATCTTTTGTCTCCTTTTCATATTAACAGACGAACCTTTAGATAATTTTTTTCCAAATTCATTACTGGCTGTTTTTTTTAATTTGATGTAGGCAAGTTAGATGTTAATAGATTAGAAAATATTATTATTCAGTTTCTATTCTTAAATTCCACTGTTATACATTTTAATAGTAAAATAAAACACTTGCTTTTTCCAAAATTGAAGCAATTGTTAGCAATATTTCTTACCTCCTCTTCTAGCCAATCATTATATTGAACAATGGAGGACATTGCAACATCTGCACCTTTCATATAAAACATGATTTCACCTGTAGATTCATCCTAAAAATAAGTACAGCAATAATATAAGGACAAAAGAAACAAATGCTGATCTAAAATCACATGTACAATATTTATTCCTTTCATTTCTAGAATATAGAATCTGTAAAAGTTAGGAAATGAATCAATTCATAGTATGAAAATTGATGAAAACAAAATCTACTCTTAAAATATTTTGGAGGACATTTATGTTTTCTTCCAATCCTTATATTATAAATATGCGAAAGATCAAATATTTTCACCAGGATTCCAATGAGAAAAGAAAACATTAATAATACATACCCTCACTATGATTCCCATTCGCTTGCTCTCAGATGTGAAAGGGAAAATTTGCAGAATATAATATGTCAGAATTTGTCCACTGGGGGTTTTCAGTTGCATTGAAGTCAAATCCCTATTCACCAAAGTAAGACCAACACTTTCTGTCCACTGAACCAAAGCTACCTAGATAAAAATACAATAGTGATTATAGTCAAACAAATACAATACAATATACAAATGGTGATCGATTCAGTACAATAAATAGCTATTGTATTTTGTATCATTCCCAATTTCAATTGGACAGAAACAACTACTGTAGACAAAGTACATTTTGTCAATTGACGTATAACAGCAAAAAAATTTTTTTATCCCTGATGTGACAATATTGCTTTCATCACCAGTGACCATTTTATATCACTATAAAATTCAATCCTTATTTTTATCCCTTCCGTTTTTTCTCCTTGTTTCTTTTTTATTATTTATTCTCTTTCTTTAATCTATTTTAATCATTGTAGTTTTTTATTGTATTATCACAGATGTGTTATTTATTTGTTACATCGCACAAACACTCTAGATTAGGGA
Organism: Toxicocalamus goodenoughensis; assembly: GCA_032468175.1. Classification (NCBI taxonomy): domain Eukaryota; kingdom Metazoa; phylum Chordata; class Lepidosauria; order Squamata; family Elapidae; genus Toxicocalamus; species Toxicocalamus goodenoughensis. The sequence continues at coordinate 218,351 of JANHFN010001390.1, forward strand.
TGCACAATCTTGGTAATTTTTAGATTTGTGGACTTCAACTCCCAGAATTCCTCAGGCAGCATGTTGAAGTCTACAAAAGTCTTAAAGTTGCCAAAGTTGGACATCTCTGCTCTAGGTCAAATCTTCAATTTTGTAGCCTCTCATTTTTTGAAATAGCTTACTACTCAAAATCAAATTCGCTCCCACACTGTTAAATGTTTCAGGAAAGCCATTAAAACAAGGCTTTTTAAGAAAGCTCTAGGAGGAGATCCACTAAAAGTTACTGGACTGTGGTTGGATGCTTTGTTCTCATAACCTTAATTTCTGTTTTAGTAACTTTTGTATTGCTATTTTGATTACTGTTTCTCATTTTATTATACTTTTTGGCATTTTAATCCTTTTATTGTAAGAAGAAAATGTAAGCTCTTCAGAGTCCTGTTGCATTGGAACAGCACATAAAGCTCAGCAAACAAATAATTAACTGTGGAAAAAACCAGTAACTATTAGTAGTCTTATCATTACACATTTATATAATTCCATTTTAAAGAAGTTCAAATTGGCAGACTTCACTTCTTCTTCCTCAGCGTTTGTCCCGCATAGTAGCAGGGATCTCGCCACCAAATTGGCAGACTCCACTATGTAAGGATATAATAATATATCCTACAATTTAATTTTGTGTAAAATAAAGAATTTGCCTTTCTTCAAAGCACTTCTCTAGCATTTACCTTCATTCAAATTCTAATACCGTAAATGAAAACATCATTTTTGCCATACTTTGTATAATTTTGTCATTTCAACCCTAATTTTTATCACTGATATTTTTCTTAACCTTGCATACCCCAAATATTGGCTGTGAGGGTGCTCTGATATTAGATTTCCTCCTCTATGTTGAAAGTAGGACAGTAAAATCTGATATATTCTCTGGCCTGAGATGACATTTGAGCTAGCTATAGGATTTAATACTAGATTGAACTAGTACTAGCATGTACTAGTTATGTATGTATTAGCATGAGAAAATTTTTCAGAAATATATTGCTCAAGTCTGCCATCATATTGTCTATTTAACTGTATATCCGGCATACAACAGTATTCTGGTTCAGATGAATTAAAACTGAATAAACAAATGTGCAAATGAATTTGATTCAAATAAAGAGTTCAAGACAGACACAATTAAATAATAAAAACCTTATTGTAATTGAAAAGTTTTTAGATATTAAGCAAAATGTATACATTTGTATTACTATTTATTTATTAAATTTGTATGCTGCCTGTCTCCCCTCTATGGTGGCTCTGGACTATTACAAGTTGTCCTTGATTTATGAACCTAACTGAGATTGGAATTTCCACTGCTAAGTGAAATGGTTGTTAAGTAAAACAATCACATGACCATGCCACTTAGTGACAGCACTCCCAGCAGTCTAGATTGTTGTCATTAGGCCAGGACGACGTGGTCCTTCATGTTTTTCTGGCCCTTTGCAAGCTACCTCTGCTTCAACTTCCCTTACCTCTCTATCTCCTTCATCATCACTGTCCTTTTGGCCACCCTGCACACCACTGCCTATGCCTACTGCCTCTGCCACCACTACGTACAGCTGCCCTTACTGTGTTTTTCCTTCAACTGCTACATGGAATCCAAGCAGTGGGTGAGGGCCCTAGGATGTGTGTGGCAAGCATAGCAGAGCCTTGTCTATTAAATGGAGCTTTCTGGGCAGGATGGAAGCAGCAGGACAGAGCCAATGAAGATGGAAGGACAGTGGTATGGATGGAGGAACCCCATCTTCCATCACTGGCGTGAGGAGTGATAGCATGCAGACTGTAGAAAGTGCAGTGGGATAGGCCAGAGAGCGTGACACAATATTGCCAAGTGAGACAGGAGAGGTGATGGTGGTTCTCCAGGAAGAGGGTTTACTGGAGGCACAGCTGGAGGAATGGCCCACAGCCTTCATCATACTGGAAGCCTCTGATCCTTCACAAGACTTTGCAGAAGGAAGGCTGGGCCAGCCAAGCAGAGGGCCTGAGAGTAGATTCTGTCCCTGCTGGGCTTGCCTTTACTGAAGCCTGCAGGGTGGTTCTGTGGGAGCACTTCCTACATGAGCTGCAGAGCATGTACTGTGCTTCTGAGAAGTCCTCAACTCTCCATTTCCTCCAATTCCATGGCCCCTGAACAGCATTTTCCACACAGCTACCATCTTTGCCTGAGGAGCCACTGCTGCCTCTCTGCTCTGTCTCACAGTATATGTGTAATTGCTCTTTATGCCTGATGATGGGGCTTATTTGCCTGCACTGCTGTTCTTTTGCTCATGTGACTATGGAATGCTGCAACTGGTAATAACTGGTAATAATGTAGGCAGGTAACCAAATGCCAAAGTTTTGATCACATGACTGCAAGAGGATGCTGCAGTGGCAGGAATTTTGAGGACTACCTGTAAGTGCTGCATAGTTCATAACTTCAAAAACCCACTGAACAAATAATCATAATCTGAGGACTACCTGTAGTAACATACCTGCACTAAAATGTTTCATAACATATAGTTTTAATGGAAAGAAAAAATAATAATTTAGGCTTATCTTACTTCTGAATGCAAAATAAACTCATTATTAAGTATAATAAAAATATAGAGTTGGAAAAACCATGTTTGTATTCTGCAAGCAAATGATATAAAATTATGAAGATCTTTAAGTAAAGCAATTCATTAGAAGTCTCAATTCATGAAGGCCCTGATTCAAAATTAGAATCATCAGCAAACTGCAGGGAATAGAGAGATAAAATACATTCACACAATAACACTGGGTTACAGCTTTTTGTAAAACTCACAATGTAGATATTTGGTGAGTATATATCTATATAGGTACAGCAGATATATCTTCTTAAAGACATAAAATAGGCAAATATAAATGCAAATAGATCATGCAGCAAGAAAAGCAAGTCTACAAGTAAATGATTACAGTATTTTGCAACAGCCAAGCCACATTCCAGATATGCCTAGATCTGAACAAAAATTGTGGAAGGGTCTAAAAAGAGCTGTCTGTGCTAGAAAACCTTTAGAAGTTATTGAATTAAAATTGAATAGACCAAATTTCCATACAATGACGTGAGTCCAATCAACAGCAATAGGAACATGTCTGATTGCAAGTACTGACTCCTGGAGATAATCATTTTGGCCTATTTGTGCTGGCAAAAGAGGCCTACTATCAATTCCATCAGTCAAGGAATTTCTGCCGGTGGGATCCAGAAGTTTCAAGTTTCAAGTTTATTTACATTTGTATACCGCCCTCTCCCGAAGGACTCTGGGCGGTGAACAGCCGAAGT
>JANHFN010001390.1:221739-235800 GCA_032468175.1 Toxicocalamus goodenoughensis
CCTCGGCCCGTCCCTGCAAAGGATCCTCCCGCGCTCCTCCATAGAGCAGGGAGCGGGTCACTCTAAACAAGGCGGCCAGGCGGTTGTCTGCTGACGCAATAAGAGCGGAGAAATACTTCCGTTTCTTTTCTGAGTCTTTTCTGCTGAGGTTCCTGAACTTTGGAATATTTTGCTGCAGGAAATTAAGATCCTCCCCCCTCTCTTTCAGCCTTCAAGTAAAGCCTTAAAACATGGCTTGCTGACTGGCATTGAGTCCTGAAGGAGAAGCTACTGGCACATTGATAGAGAAGGCATCCCCCCATTCCTTTGTTTCAAAGTTTTCTGTTTAAGTTTTAATTTTTTGTAATTTTAACCTGTTTTTATATTTAAAATTATCTGGGTATTTGTATATTTTTTATTATACAGTAAGCCATTCAGAGTTGCCTTGAATCGAGAGATGCGAGGCAAATAAATTTAATAATCCTGGTATATTGCTATTTGGATGAATCAGGGTATGAAATAAATTAATCAATTTATGGTGTTATTGTTCACTCAGATCCCTCTTTAAACCAATAATGCATTAAGTTCTGGTAACATTCATGCAAAATCCGAAAGGAGACAAATGCTTTTATACAGAACTGCATTAATATAGTATCTCCAAATTACAACTTTGTTAAAAGACTGCTATTGGAGGAAACAGCAGAATAAATATAGTTTAAAATGTCATTTTTATTCCACAAGAGCAACGCTTTTTAAAGTTTAAGAAGCCTACTATATTAGTTGCAAATGATCCAATACTCCAAAGGTTAATTTTCAATTTTCACTGTGAAAGGTTACTATTACATTCTGACCTGTAAATTGCATCTTTCCGTTAATACCCTATCATCTCATTTGTGCCCCTTTGCAACGGAGGACTTGAATGTTCTATATTTGGTGACTCACATCTGTTTATTATTTAGTTTATGCTTGGCTTCACATGCTGGTTGAGTTGGCAGTTTATAGCACAACCTCATTTTAGATAGTTATACCTGTGTGCACGTAAAAATCAAGGAACCAAATAACTTGATTTTGTAATTATTAGATCACTCTAAAATTAAGCAATCAACACTAAAAAAATATATTAAACATATAAAAATACTTAGAGAAAAATGAAAATACATTATGACCCTGATTAGATAACCTGAAAGTTAGCTGCTCCTTGGGGTAATTAACTCACCTGCCAGCAGGGCAGTTCAGAGATGACTCAGTCAGTTGTATAATAGTCATTTCTGGAGTCTTCCCAGATGGAGGAGATTAGGAGACAAATATGCCTTTTTTCAGTGATTAAAAAAGAAATGGCCCCTCAGATAAAGTGGGGATGGAGCTGTGACTTCACTTTTTTGCCATCTCTCTTCTGCAACTTCTTCTGCATAGGCTGATAGCACAAAACATATAAATCGGACAGTCTCCTTTTTGCCTGCTTTGAAAGCAAAAAGAATTCTGAATTCTTGACATGGTTGACCGGGTTTGGCTCCAAATTGAAGTAATATTTCAGGTTCTAACTGGGCTAGTTTGGAGCTAGTTTTGAGAATCAATAGGTTGGGTTTGAATGTTTCCATAACATCCTACTTCACATCTAGTTAACTGACCGTGTGAGCCATGGCTATATAAACATGTAACCTTGCATCTCACATTTTTTTCTCTTGCTCATTAAAACAATGCTCACAGAATCCATTCATAAGCATGAAACATGACCATAATCTAGTTTATTTTGAATACAGTACTTCTGGACTACCACCAAAACATTTGGACTGATTCTAGAAGCATCATTTCCTTTTCTGCATTTTTCTAGTTCTTTGATTCAACAAGAGAAGTATTTTTAGGATTTTTTGATTCAACGAGAGAAGTATTCCCCCCCCCATACTAAACACCATTTTTGCTCTCTTCTAGAGGTTTCTCTGAGCCATTAGATCCACACTATTAATAAAGGCGTAGGGTAGGGAGGAGAGATACCATTTTGGAAGCAGATATATCTCTTCCACTAAAGAGAGAAATGCTTTAATTCCTTTAGTTGGTCTAAGGCTTGGGACATTGGATTTTTTTTGCACATGGATGATACATAGAGAATTAAGAGATGTAATCCTTCTGAACAGCAGAGCTAACTCAAGATTTTGCTGTTGCATATGTTGCATATGTAAATCAGATTTTAATTCTTTTGCTGTGAATTTCTAGTTTCGGTCAGAATGAAGGGTCCCCCAAGTCTATGTCCTGAATCAGTATTGCTCCACAGACACTAGAGACAAGCACTTCTTTGGTGCTCACAGCTACCATTTTGAACATTCTAACTATCCAAACTGGTGTATGTATAGCCTTCAATTGCCTTGCTCTTCTCCCCTTTACTGTATATTGTAACATAACTCAGTAATTCAGTTATGAGAGGAAATATTAGAAATAGGAGTAGATAAAATATTAACCACTCCTTCCACTGATATTATCATGTGCACCAATCCCACTGCTGCTCCAGAACTAATATGAGTTTGGACCATAGGTTTAATGCCTCTATGATTAAAAAAAAGCACAGCACATATAGTAGACATTGTTAAGCCTTTGCCTCAATACATCCTGAAAAAAAAGAGAACACCAATTCACCTTTTGATCAAAATTCTCTCCAATATGGAGTCAACCCTACTCCAAATCTAAATGGATTATTCCATGTTTCTGGTTTTAGGCTTCTACACACACAAAAAGACAAACTTACAAGATTAATTCACATGATAAAATAATTGTGCTTGCATAAAATATTAATATAATGTTTAAATGTTCCAATGATTGGAATTATAGAAGTATAAGTAAAGTTAAAGGCAATTAATTTCTGTAGTTTCTTTAAAATTGATATTAACTAATCTTTTATAATAAAAATGGATTTTTTGATGACAACATTTTATGACTTTTGAACTCATTGCTCTGTCCATTTATATATTTTTACTTAGTTTATTTCATCATTTTAGCATCAATTTAACTGAATATACACTACAGACTAATTCTGCTGATGCTGTTTGAGTCCTCAACATGTTTTTTTTTCTTTGCTATGCTATTGAGAGGAATAGACAAATGAAACTCGATTTTTTCAGAGAAAATGAAATATTGATCACTTATCATAAGAAACAATGAGTCTGGCATAAGTAGAATTCATGCTATGAATACAGAATAAGTTACTAATCTGAAGCTACAGTAGCTATATGCATTATAATGATGCCCTGGTGTTATCTTTCTTTAAAATGAATTAGGGTGCATTTGAATAGCTAGAGTTATAGATTCTAGGAATGGAAGAATCAGCTGTATTATAAACTGTATCTTGTATCTTTCCTACAGTTTGCTGTGAACTTATCCTGCAAATTGCTCTATATGTTATAAACTGTAATAATATTATTACAAATAACACTATACAAAATATTTTATTATTCAAGGTTGAATGCATAAAACTAGATTGTTAAAAGGTTGTTTATTAACTAAACATATTTTGATAGGTCACTTATAAAGTGAAAAAGAAAACATAAGTTGAGCTGTTTTGCTAAATAAAGCTTCAGGGTACAATATTCACAGCTTTATTCAATAAAATTACTTTTAAAATATTAAGTGTGTGATTGGGAAACACTAGCATTATCCGTCAACCAAACTGCAAGAAAGCTAAATAATGAACCATTTACATTATTTTCCTTAGGCTCCAGTAATTTGCAAGCATTGCATCAATATAGCTCTTTTAAAAAAGTATGACGAAGACATGTTCTTTTAAATTTAGTTTAAAAAAACAACAACTCCTGCAATGAGTTGCAGGCTATTTTAAAGATTTGTGCAACTTTGTCTTTTTTAAACAAAATTTGAAAAATCATTGGAAAAGTTAAATTTATAAAAACATTTAGAAGACTAATTTTAAGGATTACAAAATGATGCTGATTAGTCCACAAATCCTGATTGACTGTTCAGCCAAGATTAACTAAAAAAGCCTGCCCGAATAGATTGAAGCTATTTTACTAAATAGTAGAAAACCAGGCGTAAGCGGAGGCAATGAACAAAAAGCTGGGTTGACTGCATTTTAAACAGTCCAAGTTTTGGTAGAAAGAAAACAAAGTGCTGTTATTAGATATACAATCCAAAATCTATTGCCAACAAAATCTCAAAGCATGGTAAGGAGAAATCAAGGCTTTTCTTTTTTTAATATAATTTTCTTGAATAAAGATTGTAAAACTAATACAAACTGAGCAAGAAAAATATAAATAAAAAAAAATTCAAAAGGTGTAGAAAAAGAACAAAAGGAAAAGAAAAAGCTAACAGAGAGAATAATAAAGGAGTAGCTTTCAAACTTTACCACGCCAAGCATAAGCTAATATGCTCTTTCATTAAGTTACAAATAAAAGAAAAAAAAATCTTCTCATACTCTAATTTTTATCTATATGCAATTGAGGAATTGTAATCCTTTCTGTCCTGGTTCTGCAAAAAAGTTATCAGAAATACCAAATGAAATCCTTAATCCTTAATTTGATCCTTAATCAAGTAATCAAACTTTATGGTTCTTCTTTTTGCTTTTCATAATCTTAACCTTTAAATCATTTCAATAGCATCACAGGATTTGATCTCTTATCAATCTTTGGGATTCAAGTGGAGTCTTCAAAGGTTTCACCAGCCTAAATTGTAAATCCTATAGAGGGGTCCTCCAGGATTTATTGTCCTATCTGTTCCATGTTCAAATCTTTTTCTTTACATAAAGAGGCTTCAAAATTTCTTGTTGCAGCTGTTCCAATACTAGATTCTTTCCTTGATACATCTTTTGTAATCCCATTTTGGTAATACCTATTTTGTTGTCTTCCATTTCTTCAAACACAGTAATATCTTTATCAGCTAATTTTTTAAAAAAAATTCTCATAATTTTTTTAAAAAAATTCTCATAATTTTCTAAAAAAAATTATCCACTGCATTCTTTCTGATATTTTAGTTACTATTACTTCAATTCAATTATAAAAAAATCTTTAAAATAAGAAATGATTATAACTAGCTTAAGCATTTTAATTCCTTTCTGCCTGATACTTTATCTCTAACATCCATTTGCAACCATCATCAATATAGGTTCAATTCTGTTTCAGTCATTTCCCTCAAGTACATTATTTAATTATATATTTGTTTTTCAAAGCTTATAGCAAAGATAATCAAGATTCCAAATCTCTTGGGTTTCCTAATCTGTTTAAAACTTTCTTAAATTAAAATTCTTTTTTTTTTTGCTTTTTGCCAATTGCACATTATTTTAAATGCTTGAGTCTCTGTTTAAAAGATTTTAAACAGGGTGCCAGGCGAATTCATTTTCTAATCAGATTTGGAAACGTTCAGTTTAGCCCCTTTATGGGCATACCTTCAAAATGGCAAGCTTAATTTGACACCTTGCGAGTTTTATCTTCTTTGGACTTAAGGGCTTTGCCATTACTGATAGCAAAGATGTCATTTTCTTCGGCTCTCGGTGCTCAAAATCATGGGAGATGGCTCTTTTTAAAGAACACTCATTGTTGTCTCCTGTTCTTCCCTTCTCTAGAGAACTTGGAAGGACCACTCTAATCACTCATCTTTCATTCTACACAATGATTGTCATCTCTGGTCATTTGAGAGATATTTTCAGTCAGCCAAGACTTAAACCAGAATCCACAAATCAAGGTTTTCTTGTATTCTTTCATTTTTCAGATTCATAAGACTGCACTTTACTGATCTGCTCTTTTATTTCTTTTTGCCCACTTTATCGTCCAGTTCCCTCAAATCAGTTTTCAGACATCAAGCCAATAAAGTATAGCACCTTACAAAGGCCAGTAAAATATAGTAGATTACAAATAATACAAAACTGTTTATACATCAAAAACAATGTAAAAATTGGATAAATGTAATAAATTAAAACACAGGTGTTAAGATGAATTAATTAAAGCTTTGAATGTTCTGTTTCTGTCAGAACACACTTGAGACATTCTGGATATATTTAACAATGGAAACTAAGAATCAGCTGCCGGTTCCTTTTTCTCCCCACCCAGGTCAGGGTGGTAGTCGTTGGATGCTTATCTACCATTCAAATTGTGTAAAATATTGTTAATGAAAACTTTAAAATAAATGTTCACAAGAAACAGTAAGAATACAATTACGGCCTCAAAAGCTAAAAATCCATTTAGAACAGGGGTCTTCAAACTTGACAGCTTTAAGACTTGTGGACTTCAACTCTTAGAATTCGTCCTCCAGTCATGTTAGCTCAGGAATTCTGGAGTTGAAGTCTACAAGTCTTGAACTTGCCAAGTTTGAAGACCCCTGATTTAGAAAAACATCTATTATCAGTAAAAGTTATCACAGAAAAAAAGCTAGTTTCTGTAATTTGATTAATTAATCCCTCTGTAATACTTAACCAAGAATATAACAACTTTTTAGCATTCATTTCAATTAATATGTCCCTACAAGTTTTTTTCAATATTTTCATTTAAAAAAAACCAACTCCTTGGCTTGACTGACTTTTATCTTTATCTTGGCAATCTGGAAATAAATAAATAGCATTTATTTATAAATAGCATAACCATTCTTCTCTCCTTATGTTTTTGTTTGCACATAGGCTGTGGCTTCTGACTAAAAAAAGTAAACAAATCCCCAAGATCTCTAGTACTTTTAATGATATGAATATTAGCATTACGACAAGATAAGCATACACATATTCAGTAAATAACGTGGCCATGCTGCTGCAAACACTCTTCTTCTCAGACCTTATGCTAAAGAGCTTCCCCCTTCTTAAACTGTATTCCCACAACTGCCCATCCAGTCTAATCAAGATCAATCAGACATGAACTGTCTCTGCCACTAAGCTAGCAAGACAGGAAAACTTTGGCAAAAAATGTTCTAAATGCAACTAGCTAAGCAACAGCTCTTATAGTTTTGCTACTTACGTGCCTTGAGACATTCATGTTTTGTTTCACAGTCAGAACACACTATTTCATGGTTTGAAGAAAACTTTCAGAATACATGTTTTGTTTCAAGCTTGGAACACTGAAATGATTACCTTGAGATCAGAACGTTTTCACTTTGCTGAAGTTAATGGCTTATGAAACCCAACATAAAAAGTATGTTTGAAAAGATGTCTGAAATATACCTGATATGGGCTTATAAATATTTCACAAAAGTGAAAAGTAATTATACATCAAATAAATGGAATAGACACAAATAAATGTAATGTATATAACTGGCATAATTCCCTGTGAACAAACAATCATCTCCAGTAGAAGGAACTTATGTGAAAACATACTCATGCACAATAATTTCGAAAAGTACTTTACATGGTTGCAATGAACCTTCAGAAATATGTCACTGCTTTGAAAAATACTGCTAAAATCAAAACACATGTCCAAATGATTTGTTAATTCTGTCATATCAGAAAACCTTGTTTTCCTGTAAACTCTAGGAACAGTTGCTATATTTATTTGACAATTGTGCAAATTAAATTATCGCAGCCTTACCTCGTCAGGGCTTGAAGCTTGGTAAGTTCTATTTTCATCACTGAAATCCTGATCTACCTCTGCATATTCCGTTTCTCCAGTCACTCCTGTTCGGGATTCATACACAGGTGTAACATTGTGACACAATGCAATAGCTTTTACTGCTTCATGTATTCGATTGCTGACTGTTTTTCGAACTTTAGGAGCAGAGGACTGCATCTTTCTGGAGGGTGTTGAGCTGGTACAGTTTCCACTAGACTGTGTATGCATCTTTGAAATATAAATAGAACATTCAGATAAAATAAAAATACCAATTTCTTTAATTTCATCCTGAAACAACTGGATTATAAAGTTCTGTTTTGTTAATTTTAAATTTTGCACAAAATGTTCCCTTCTTTAATTATACATCCTATTTTAATACCTAAGCTTAACTTTCTATAGGAAATTCATAACCTCAGACCAAAGTTTTCACACAAACGCACACAAATATTATTCATTCCCTTCTTCTATGAAGAGAAGGACTGTGCAAATAAAAAACATGATAAAACCATATGCTTCCTTATATACATGGTTTGGGAAAGAATGCAATATTTTTACCATGTTGGGACTAATGTGAATACATACAATAAGTAAGTGAATTGTTTTAAGATAAAGACAACCTTGGAATAATCTTAATTCCCTTTTTCTTAAGGGAAACTTTTCGTGTTACTTTTCCTGAAATATGTCATCACTGCTCAAGAACAACAGGAAGCCAAGTCGCAAAAGATGAGTCAGGCACAGGTGCATTTAGGAGTTATGTTGAAAATCTACAAAAACTTGTAGCTTTAAGTTGCTCTCAACGTGTGCCTTAATATGCGTGCCTTATATATTATGAAAAGTAAAATTATAACCATTCCAAAATGGCCCTATCTATTATCAAGAAATATAACAATCTTGGACTCTAGATCTCTTACAAGTGAATGGTTCAAAATTTAGTTCCCTTTTATATTTTGAATGACAAGTAGATGCTTATAGTCTAAAAATTCTTGAACGTTTTCTAAACTGGGGCCTTAGTTTGAAGTGAACACTCGATATTCTCTGCAAAGCTTGGTGTGATTTTTGATCTAGCAGAAATGGCACATACACATCCTCTATCTTAGACAGAAAGCATACTCATTCATACAATTTATTAAAAATCAACCCAAGACATCACCAAAAAGCATTGCCTCACTCAAATAAGAATTGTAGGGAGAACAAACTGCTCCTAAAATGATCACAAAACTGTATATTTAAAAATGCATGCTAATGTTACTGTTGCTACCATTATAATAAAGAATTATATTGGATTAGCAGTGCAAAACAATCTCTTGTCATCCCACCAGTATTATCAAACTAAACTTTAGATTTTCTGTAGGGTAATAACATTGAAATCCTGTTTGGCAACAAGCATTTTTTTTATTTCAAGTACTGAACACGGAACTGAGAATATTTTACCCCTCAAATTAAAGTGCAGTCTAATAAAAGGTTTACGTTTCTGATCATCTGCTTTAAATCTTTGCCGTTGCAATCTACTAACACTGATGCCATTGCAACTACTAATAAATTAAGCAGATTTACTCCTTCTGAATTATGTTATGTTTATTGATGCTTGTGTAATTTAATTTCACACAAATTCCATTAAAGATTATGCCCTCTATCACAAAATGCTTCCAGTGGGGAAATATAATCAGGTTATAATAGATTTGTGTGCTTCAGTAGAAGCAGTAGATTCAGTAGGACCTACTTGACTATTGTCATCTTAATAAAACTGAACACATACAAGGGAGACAAAATCAATACCATACAAGAACTACTGTATAACTGGTTGCATTAATAGTTATTGCTTAAGGAAATAAATATAGAATAGTTGCTTTTGGAAGCAACTATTAAGCAGCTATTTATTTTTTATAGAAGATTATTTCCTCCCAATTTATAACAAGTGACAAAAATGAATTTATTATTGGGATATTTAATAAAATAATTTACTTAAGTGCAGAAAATTATCTCTCCTTTAAAAATGCTTTACTATTTAGTAAGAATATTGGATTCTCCATCACTGTTGTGGTATTTTCACTTGAAAGTGCTATGTTTATAACGGGAATGTATTGTATAAATTAAATAGACTTTGTACTTCATTCTCCATTAAGTAGCTTCTCTTTGTCTCTTATACTTTCATAGTTTTGTAACTATATATTGTGATCTAAGAGAGATGGAGTAAATTATATTATATAAGTATTAAAAATATTGCAAGTGTTGAATCATATTACAGCTCAACATAGGCAACTGGTCTTTCACATATAGATGTGTTTGTTGTACAGAATGTGAATGCTAACCCATTTATAATTATTTTTAATAATTTGGGGTTATTAATATTCTTATATTTATAAGCATGCATTGGCATCTTGAAACAATGTTGTTTACTATGATAAATCGTAGCATGCGAAGGACAGATAGAATACCAGGATGAAGAGGTCTTACAATTAATAAGCTCCATCTATATGATACGATACAGTCTTTTGGGGAAGTCTGCTTTGCCCTGCTTCACTCTATTGCTTGGTTTCTTTCTATCTTGTCCAGGCAAACAGCAAGACATTTAAATTACACAAGTGCAGGGTTTAGTGAACATTTCATGCCACTCAGAGGCAAGAACATACTGCATGCTTCAGAGGCAAAATTGACTTTATCAACTCCATTTGATGACCTTTGATTAATAGCATATCAGTTCAGATTGACAAAAAATGTGATGAGGCACAAATACACGAGCTGTCGCCACTGGTTGTTGTCCAAGAGGCACAGTCTCTTTTCAGATCTTTACAGTGAAAACAGACAAAATAGTTTTATTATTCTTATGCAGTCCTATTCTTTCCGAGGCAACTTTGTTATTGTTTTAGCCTTTATTCAAATGTGAAGCTGAAATTTTATCTGTAAGAACTAATACAAGCTAAATCTCTCATGTAGGTAAGTTCACATAGATTTGAAATATTTTTCATCATGTAATCAAATGTATAATTTACAAAATAAATAAATATCAACTGCACTGAGATTATTTTACAGTATAGGGTAGTCTTTGACTTGCAACTATAGTTGCAACCAGAATTTTCATTGCTAGGTAAAGTGGATGTTAAGTGAGTTGTGTCAATTTTGTTGCATTTGTTAAGTGAATCACATGGTCATTAAGCAAATCTGGCTTCCCTGATTAACTCTGCTTGTTAGAAGCCATCTGGGAAGATCACATGTGCTCAGAATGCTGCAGTTGCCAAGTCACTTTTTTCAATGCCGCTCTAACTTCAAATGGTTGCTAAACAAATTTGGGAGTCAAGGACTACCTGTACTCTAGCTTTTCTTGTATTGGGCTTTATTAAAAAAATAACTTATGGTCAGGAAAGTAAGAATAAAAACTAAATACCTGGGAATAGGAATTGATAATATGATTTTGAATTTCATCCATTGTGTCTGTTCCATATGAAACAGTACCTAGGTGGAGGCGCTTAAATATCATCTCATTCTGGGTCAGTGTACCTGCAGTACAAACATTGAATACATGCAACTATAAGTTTTATGATGAAAATATTATTTGTGTTGTAAGTTATAATAAATCCATTTGACCTACTTATATGTAAGATATACTGCATAATCCAAATATATACAAAATTGTGGAATTACAGTCATCTTTGGAATATACCATAGAATCAAATGCTAGCATTCTCAAGGGGGTTACAAAGATCTCTAATGGTCTGTATATTTCTGACCTTATATACTATACTAATATAGCACATAACTCTTTTGGGCTAGTAGGAAAGTTCTGAAAGTTGATTCTGAGGTTCTCCAGCACACAGGAATGAATGTAAAGTTAATCCCACACAAATTGTTTTCTTCCAATCAATCCAGCATGCCCTTTTCCCTCCTTTGCATGTAGGCATACATCCAAATAATGAATGCTTACAACCAGAAGTATTCTTGAAAATAAAGATGATTGCAGAGCTTCTATTTTTGCTTTCTAGAATGTCACAGGAATAATATGCAACTTGACAGCTATTGATAACACATGCTAAAAGAAAATCACACTTTAACAACCGAGTTGGCTATTGCCCATTAACCCTGAATTTCCAGAAATGGAACAGCTTTTCATATTTTTACTTCATTTTGTGGTGGTCATGTGATCAAGTGATACTCTTTTGGCATGAAATTAGTGAGATAAATATCATTACTAAGCAAAGAATTGAATGCTTCCAAGAGATGTGGTTACTGTACTTATTCATGGGATCAAACCTCAAAGCTTAAAAACAAGGAACCTATTATTCATAGCAGTTAAAACTATAATTGCCTAACATTATGGATAATTTAAAATTGAGAGGTGGATTAACAAGCATGTTCATTTGCCATGTTAGAAAATATCATAATGTTAAATGAAGCACCAGGGTCAGGAATCACAATTCTATCAGTTTGGCTGGACTTTGTATTTTATCTTAATTGCAAAAGATATTATATTGGCAACTGTTACATATATGGTAAATATGAATGTTTATTTTTACTTATTATTTTTCTATACATGTTTGGTTTATGTTACTTGATAGTGTTTGTGAATCACAGTTCAATAAAAAAGGGAAAACTCACTTCTGAATTTCCATTAAATAAAATTGCACAAATGACATGAACCAACATCAATAATGCCCAAATGCCAATTACCTAACTATGCATATAATGAATGCTGGCATAACTAGATAAACATATTGCTATTGCATAATTTTAATTATGTAAATTGATGTACATAACACATCTTGTTCTGGTTTGGAAACAATGGACTTTAATATTTACGAATGCAAAAGTAAATTCAGCCCACTGCATCCAAATTATGTCCTTTCTTTTGTTAAATAAATGTTTGGAGAAGTGATTTCAAATTGAAAACCCTCCCCAATGATCAAAGAAGTCTGTTTCATACTATTTCATATTTTGAAATTTATTTGCACACAGGGAGACATTTTGAATTTAAGATAAACTACATTCAAAATATTTTGCACATTGCTACTTTATGATAAGCAATACTGATGAAGTCTATTTCAATTCTCAATGTAATATCACCTAATCTTGTTTTTGTTACTACAAAGTTCCTGATATATGTTAGACCAGTCCCAAACCTAGTCATTAATACAATTTGGTACTCAAGTTGTTACAAGAAGTCTACAACAAACTCACAAATAGTAGGGTTAGGGTATAATGTAGTCCTCTAAGAAACGCAAGATAGTACTAATATTTTATTGAGAGGATTTGCAGTAATTGAAATGTTAAGGCACTCAGTTTTAATGACTGATATGTAACATGATAGGACATGACATGATGGCAAACATTCCTTCTATCAAAAAGGTCCTCTGTTCTAATAGAAGCTTCCTTCCACGCCATTCTATATACTCTGCTTAAAAATGGGATATATATATTTTATTTAAGCATCCTTATGCGCCTGATTTGTAGCCTTTCAGTACTATTAATATACTATGTGAATATTAATAAGAAGTGCACAAAAAAGTTATTTAGTTATGAACTGTATTCATTTAGAAAAAAAATAGACTATTATTTGGGGAAACATGTTTTAAAAAACCATGTGGTAAAGCAGATAGCATGCTACCTCTAGCAGGCAATTGAAAATTATAACTACTTCCCATTTCAACAAATTTAGCCTGTTAATTGGTACCAAACCTTGAATTTCAGAATCAACACAAATAGTATGCTTTTAGTATTACTTCCGATCTGTAAGAAACTATAGGGTGTCAGTCAAGGAGTGACATTATGTTCACCACTGTCAACAGTGACATCCTTGATTCCAAGAAAGCTTTAATTGAAGAGTGGATGATATAGGGTGTGATGATAAGGCAGAGTCAAGAAGTCATCAATGGACAGATTCATTTGTTAATTCAGTCAAGCAAGTTTATATACATAATAATTAAGACTCAGAAAAGGGTAACACCTATTTTTTTGGACAATGGGGATATTAAAATTACTCTTATTTTACTATACCCCAGAATATATTATCATTTTTATAGTATCACCACACTATTTTTAGATGTGTGACCTTATTATGATTAAATAGACCTGTTCTAACAACATGTGAATCCAACCTCCTTAGAAAGCATAAATGGGTCTTATTAGGTGATTTAAACCGGGATATGCAGATTTCAGAACTGAAAAACAAATACAGGTTAAAAACAAGGATTTGTAATTGTGCTTGAATTGTACTTTTCAGAAATGGGCTGGATTTCTCAATGGAACAAACTTTAAAATTTAAAACAGTATTTAAAATCAAGGTAGAACTTTATATTAAATTAAAGGAGAAATATTATTAATAGTATATAATATTATTATATACTTGA
The DNA here is from genome assembly GCA_032468175.1 of Toxicocalamus goodenoughensis. Taxonomy (NCBI): domain Eukaryota; kingdom Metazoa; phylum Chordata; class Lepidosauria; order Squamata; family Elapidae; genus Toxicocalamus; species Toxicocalamus goodenoughensis. The sequence goes on from JANHFN010001390.1 coordinate 235,577, forward strand.
GTATAAGCCGTGTTTTTCAGAACATTTTTTGTGCTGAAAAAACTCCCCTCGGCTTATACTCGAGTGAGCAGATCATGCCATGCCGGGGAATATGCTGATGCATGGTGTATGGAGTGTCAGATGTACAGCACACCGTGCCACTCTTATCTATGCCTCCGCTGTATGCAGGCATGATATTCCCCTCTGAATTCTTTCTTTCTTTTTTTGCATGCCTTGAGAAACAC
>JANHFN010001391.1:37559-49436 GCA_032468175.1 Toxicocalamus goodenoughensis
ATTTCTGCTGAATTTAGTACTTGAGCACATAGGTGGCACTGCAGAGTCTGGGTGATGCTAGTACAGCACACAGTATGACTGTTTCTAGGGGGCGTTGTGAGCATGCAACACAAGGGGGCACTAGAGGTTGTGTTGCAAAGTCTGAAGACTTTGAGGGCTGAACAGAGAAATATGCCTGCTAGTGTGGCTTGCTCCACAAGGATGCACTAGAGGTTGCGTTGTGAAGTCTAGAGACTTGAGGGCTGAATGCAGAAATTCACCTGTCAGCGTTGCTTGTACACAAGAGGGCACTATTGCTACACACATCCTGGGCTGCAGTGAATCCTGGAACCTTGAATTAATTGATTAAATTGTCCACAATAGTTGCAAAAAGGGATTGTCATTGGATAAACATTCTGGTTAATTTTGAGAAACTGTGTAAAAAAAAATCAAACTGGAAAATTTCTCCTTGAGCCCCAGATGTAGCTGTGGGCTGCTTTGCTTAGGTCTGTTGGGTTGCAGTTAATCTTGAAACATTTGAATTAAATTGATTAAATTGTCCACACTAGTTTCAAAAAGGGTTTATCAATGCAATCATGTATTGGAAAACTCAGGGAGATTTTTCTTTGAGCCCCAGAAGTTGCTGTGGGCTGCTTTAAGATTCAGGAAATCCCCTTTCTGGACAGTAAGCATTAACAAGTCAGCAGAGATATCGTAGAACTCAAGAAAGAAAGGATCCCTCTCTATAATATGAACAGACTGTATAACTTTAAATGGAGCAAGGCTTCCTGAGCCTCTGTGGTTGGATAGAGAAAGAGGAGGGGGAATTCCTTGGGCTGCTTTGCTTAGGTCTCACTTCCTTGTTGAAAAGAAAAAGAGGGAGGGGAATTCCTTGCCCAACATCCAAGGGGCCTTTTAAAATATATGTTACACAAATAAAGAGAAAAAGAAGATCAAATTCCTTTCCTTGGGAGGAGAAAGGAAGTCACTGTAGGTTTTTTCAAGCGAAGGCCCGCTTTCAGCATTTGTATAGAGTTTTGAAACAAAGGGGCTGCCTTGTGGCAGGCCATTTCTATGGTGATGAGGAATGCAAGGTATCTTTATTGGTCATTTCCTGCTGAACATAGGAACAAAAAGAGATAGAAAAAAAGGCAAACCCTCTCCAACTATTGAGAATTGTAGCTTCATCTGCATTTGAAAAAAAAAGTTTGTAGGTAGCAACTGGGGGGAACAGGGCAGATGGGTAAAACCTGGCTCCTCTCTTTGTTTTACAAATTGACTCTTCCCAGTTAGGAGTTATAATTTGAGACACAACACTTCTTTCTCTGAAGAGAAAAGGAGGGGGGATTTGCCCCTTCCTGGCTTGATATGAAGACAAAGGAATCCTACCTCAGTAAAGCAAGAGAAAAAAAAGGATCAAAGGAGACAAATTTGATAGTCTTTGAAAGCCAGAGCATAGGATATTGGAAAAGTCTCTTACATAAAAGGGGAAGGGGGGGATTTTTGCCCCTCCCTACAATTCAAACTGAGGCACAGAGCTTAGCATTCTACATTCACTCCTGGTTTCAACATTACTTGCTTTTTCACAAATCCAAATTAACAGTCTTTATACTGATGGGCTTCAGGATTTCAAATTAACTTACCAGTGAGACATTGCCCTGACACACATAGCCAACAATGTATATAAAGCAACATACAAGAGTTATTTGTAGGAAGCTATACTTCTGGTTTTTATCAGTAGCACTTTTATTAATAGTATAATGATTCAACATTGACTCTGGGTCATTATCACATTTACACATCCCACCCAATATAATACAGAGCAGTGATAGCTTAAGTTTAGCAATAATGTCACTGACAGCTTTTGTTGCAATTTAATCATTACTTCAGCACTATTATGTATCCTGTACAGATGCAGATAGATAATTCCACAAAACATCCATAACAAAGTACTTTTATTGGTTCATCTGGTATCCTCATAACTCACATTTGTGATGAAGTTCTTCTTTAATGACCAATTCTTTGTATATCTGTCTTGTAGGTAAAAAGATGATTTATGATTGTGGAATTGGTTGGATTGAAAATAATTGGCAGCTTGCCAGAGTCTAACCTGATCCAACTTTTAACTAGTATAGGAAACTGGCTTAAAGCTTCTTCATCTTGCTTTCTTCTCTCTTTGCTATATTCTTAATTTTATTAAAATAAATGTATCTACTTTCTTTTCTACTATCTGAAATCTTACTCAACTCAACCAGCTATTCAACATAGCACTAAATTGCCACTATGCTAATGCAAATTTTGAAGACACAATCTTGATACAAACACTGCATGCCAGAAGGGGAACCTGACACATCCCACCTTCAGTCACTTTGCAAAATCCTTTCCTCCTCTGAATGAAGTTAGCATTCTTTGATTAGCTCTTTTACACTACAATGTAGATTTTCAGATTCACAAACTAAAAAGAATTTAGGTGATGCACAATTCTTTGTCTTATTTGCATCTAACCTTGCCACAAACATATTTAGCCATCATCCTTTTTTTTAAATTTACCATAGCCTCAAGATATAACTGTGGGAAGAGCCATAAAAAGATGGAGAATTAAATCAATATTTTGTTCTCATCAGACACTATACATGCATAATCACGACAATGTCATTCAGTAAGGACTTGGAATAGAGGAAGTATAAGAAATTGGCAATAGGGGCAGCAAATTTCATGCCTGTGTAGTTTTCTGCCAACACAAGGATGGGTGATAATACTTTAACTCAGCAGTGGGGAAAGGTTCTGTGTCAATAAAAAAGAATTCCACCAGCTGCAATCATTTGACCTTTGTATTGCTTATTCAAAGTTTCACTGGAGTGGTTCAATTTCATTGAAATAGATCCATGAAGTGAATCAGCATGGTGCTTTTACTTACGGTTCAGAGCAGTTGAACTCTGCTTCAGCAGCTTCTCTAGCTCTTCATTGGTCTTCTGTATATACACAGCACATACAGAGAAGCCATTTGCAAGGTAGCCAGCTGGAATGGATCAGTGCTGCTTTGACATTTCACATGAAGCACGTCAACCTCTGTTGCTTCACTTGTAGTTTGGGAACCATCTCAAATTAAACAATAAGATGGGTTATGCCTACTTTGCACAGGCCTATTGCTTGTGCCCATGTAAAGCTTCATAGAGATATGATTATTCCAAGAAGTATTCTTACTAGTCAAAGGCAACAAAAACCCTGGAACATTTATTCTAGAATTGGATTCCTAATTTATACCAGCCTGAGGATTGGTACATCTTGCATTGGATTTTCCTTTCAATGTAATCAAGGTCATAGTTCTATAGCAATTTCTTTTCTTGTATTGTTCCATTAAACCCAAATTGCAGCTCATACTATCTTTCCCCAGTAATGGAATATATGATCTAGTACAAAGTCAAAACTACAAGGATGTAATTAAAATATAAGTACCTTTTAGTTAAATAACATTTTGTTTTCCCTTGGCCTCTATTACTGCTTAAAATATTATTCTTAGTATGTCACTCAAAAACCAAGAGCAAGCTTGATCTAAAAAACGCTGACTATGTACAGTTGTGCAGACCTTTGGATTCAAAGACAAAAATATGGATGGGTGAATATACCACCTGTTGGCAGTTCTTTCAACTCAGGATTATGCTGCAATTAGGAAAGGCAGCTGTGTGATCCTTGGAAAAGATGCAGCTGCTTGAAGGAGCTGCTGACAGGTGCTATGTGAATCTCCTTGAGTGATCCAGTGCTGGCCGAGGAACTCTGAGAGTTGAAATCCACAAGTCTTAAAGTAGCCAAGGTTGGAAACCCCTGATCCAAAAGACCTTTTCTCCTTCAAATACAAAACTCTAAGCAACCCTATTGTGCTGTAGCTTTGTATTATATTTGCTAGTTCTGATTTGGTGCCCTTTTCTTCTTCCATGTCTTTTTACAGGTAGATAAAGTTTGTGGACATCCTGAAGAAAAAGAAGTGAAATCTTTGCCAGACAGCATAATTCAAGCAAAGGAAACAGAGAGACCACCTCTAACAATGGCCCACTCAATAACTATTAACAATAAAAGGAGGTAATTTGAAAAGAAAAAATATTTCCTTATAATTTTTGTGATGAAGGCTTCCCTAAATGATAATGATGAGAGTAATTCTGATTCTCATGTATTAAAGACTCTTGGTTTTCAAACAGATGAAAAGCAGGCCAGAAAGGACAGTCATTTTTAATAACAATAAATGAAGTTAAATAAATGTATTTTAACTGTGGAGAAGGCCCAGGGGTGGCTTTCTACCGGTTTGCACCGGTTCCATTGAACCAGTTGTTAACATCACCGGTAGTTCTAACAACCGGTAAAACCGACCCCTGCTTGGCCCCACCCCTCTCCACTGCTCCTACAGGCCAAAAACCAATTTTTATTACTGTGCATACACGAAAATCCCTTCCTCATTCTCCCCTGCCCACTCCTCCCTTCGCTGCCGCAGCCCCCGCCCCTATCTGCCACTCCAAGTTAAAAAAAACCATTTTTTAAAAAAACTTTTTTTTACTGTGCATATGCAAAAATCCCTTCCTCATTCTCCCCCACCCGCCTCTCCCTTTGCTGCCCAAAAATTAACCACACCCACAAATTAGGCCACGCCCACAGAAACGTTTGTTAAGAAATTTAAATCCCACCCCTGAGAAGGCCTGTCTGTAATTAGTATTGAGTTAGATATATTGTTATAAATCTGTAATTAATATAGGGCAATTCAGTCAAGGAGCCATTGATTTCAATAATTGATGGGAACACAACCTTGAATAGAAAATCTGACATCAAATATATTGACTTGTAAAATCAGTTGTAAAATCAGGCTATAGAATAGAAAATTAGGAACGGCTGTAGCTTACATTAATGGAGTGCCTGCAGTTTTCAGATTCCTAACTATATATATATATACTGATGATGAAAGGAACTGAGATAAAATCAATAATAGAAACATGGCCTAGAGGTTAAAAACTTAGATTTTTCAGTAATTTGCAGCTGGCAATGTAAATTAACATCAGCTCTGAATTACTGAAAGTTTTGAACTTTGTTTAAATAGTAGGTCCTACTTCAACCATTGACATAGACTCAGTTATCTTAAATTATTTTGTAGAATGGTTTCATAGTAAAGATTCTGTCACTTACTAAGATATCTGAACCAGCTGAAATGAGTGATTCTTAAGTGAATTGGCTAGTTGTCTTTTCCACTGCTATAGTGTAAACCAGCAGGTGACAGCTAAATAATTATACAGGTAGAGAAAAATTTTATGATTGCCTTTTGCACCATTTCCCAAGATGGTGATATAATCAATTTAAGATAAACAAGCATTTTACTTCTTGGATTCCTTTCCTCTATCCTTATGGCTAATGCGTCTTCTCAAAATAGTAATTTCTTATTTACTGCTGTTTTGCCCTTATTTTCCATTTCCTACATCTTTCTAGTTTTGTGAAACCTTTTTCTCTGAGACAGGACTGGCTTGTTAGAAAGTTCCGCTGCATGATGTTCTAATTAACCATAGCTGTGCATGCAATGATATACCTATTCAGCAGAAGCTAGGAGTGGCTGTTGTTTAGTTGTCTTTCATCAAAGCAGAAATGTATAAACAATGTAAATACTTTTTAAAATATAGTTAATAGTTTCAATATTAAGGGCAGTGCATTTTGAAATCATAAGTTAAGGGCAAAGACCCTACATGCATGGTGCCACAACTTAAATCTGTGACTGTGTAGAAAAATGTTTCATACACATGGCTCAGGATAACTGACCACCCCAGTTTTTTTGCTCTGGTATCTAAGTTGCTCTTTTAGATATCTTGACATTCAATAGTACATAGATGCATTTTATTAAATGCTCAAGATTTAACTACAGAAAGAAACAGTTAACATTGCAATTTTGGTTTCAGTATTTTTTTTTTAAATAGCAAATTATAAAAGTGATGTTCTGGGCAATATAAACTTCTATATTTTTTCTATAAGGAGTCATGTAAACAAGGCAATTTCAAAAACTGAAACAGTGTCAGACCCCATTAGTACTTGGATAGTATATGACTCATCTATCAGAGGTATAAACTAGATTGCAGCTAAAAAATCCTCTGAAGGTATTTGGTGAACAGTTCTGTAACACAACCAATCTCCTGCTCAAATTGTTGTGTCCATGTGGATATCAGAAGTTGAGTTTACATCAAAGATAGAAACCTTTGTCTTTGGGGCTTCTGGGAAGTGAACTATTCTGGACATTACTAGTTCAAATTTGTAAGATTTTCATTATTCCAATTGTTCTCTTTATTTTATTTTATTTATGGGATAGTATATCTTGCCACAGAGATTCTGGATAGTAAACGAAGTTTGAAAGTTTAATACAGCAATATACATCATTATAAAAAATACACAACATATAAAACAAAATATACTGTCAAAACAGTCTTTCCCAGGATTACTTATAGACTCCAGGGACTGAACCTAAGGATGTCTTCATATGAACTATATGTTCTACCACTGACATAAAATTCTTGGGAATACATTGTGATACTTCATTCTTGTTTAAAATAAGCAAGCAGACTTGTATTTATTTGTTTATCTATGTAGCTGCATCCATTTCCCAACACCCAGGAGGCATCAGTTTTATATTTCCTTATAAACCAACATTTTTGGTCCCCCTGAAAATCATTGTTTTCCCAACAACAGTACTTGTTTTCATCCATAATTCATGTTTTATGCAGTTCTCAGATATAACAATAATGTTTCTAACATGACATTTGGATATGTCAGAAATAAAAAGATTTTTCATTATTGAATGCTTTATTTTATAGTCATATCTATTTTTGTTTTTAAAGAAATAAATGTATTTCCATATGATTTAGAAAACAATCCAAATCCTCAACAGAAGGGCACAATGTAAAAGCAATTAAACTGGTAGATGGACTATACTATTTTTAAAGTATAGGTTGAAGAATATTTAAATAGGAGTTATTTTTTTCTGATTTAATCCTGTGCATGTTTATCTTTTCTTTCAAATAATTTATTACTTTTGTTTCTCATTTCTTTCTTCATTTACCTGAATTCCCTCTTTTCCCCTTGGCTATTCTCCTTGGCCTACTCCAGTTCTCTGCCTCTGAAATCTTCAAAGAATGACAAATCCAGAAGTTTGAAAAAAATGTCTCGGTAAGAATGCAAAGAAGTCAACATACCGTTGTCTCTTCATTTTAATGAAGGGTCTTCATACATTCTAAGAAGAGAAAGGTTAATTTAAATTACCATAACATACTTTTAACATTTATTTACCAGGTGTGACAAAGTTTGGCTCTCCAAAATTTATTAAATTATGACACCTAAAATCTATATTTAAAGTTACTGTTAAAAACAAATCCAACAGGTGGATACACATTTTAGAGTTTGATTTGTGGGACCAAATTTCCTCTCTGCAATTTTTAAAACATCAACATATCAATAGGGTGGCATAGATATGAATAGGAAACAGGTTTATTTAGAAGTACTATACATCAAGATGGACATCTACTTACACTGTCAAATAAATTCCATCTTATTTTAAAAATTAAAAATTTAAATGAAATGCTAGGATGTTTGAATAGTTGATGACATTTCATGTAAATACTATCTTTACTTAGCTACAAATTGGCTTTTGCAACCCATTGGATCTTCTTTACTTTGTTCTCTATCATGCTCAGATATCTACATAGAAAGGGAGGCAGAAATAATATATTATTCAACATTCCTTTGTCTCATGAATTTGATCAATTGACATCTTAAATATGATTTAATTTATCTAGTTCAAGAGATGAATTAGAATTTAATGAGGTATGAAACAGCCATCTCTTCATCCACTTTTTAAATAAACTTGATGGAACTTTGAATCTCAATTATTGCATTATTAAGATAAGGAAGAAATAAATGTATAGTCAATGGTTTTTTAAAAAATGTTCTGTATTTAATTTCTAGGGAATTTATCAGTTATATGAAACGATCCAGAACTTTTTATGCATCTTTGACAGAAAGACTTTGTGATGGTGATCTCGTGATGAAAGACAGCTCAACTTGTTGGAATGGCCAAGATGTGGTAGAAAGGTAATTGTGAAAGATTTCCAGAAGAGACTAAGCTTTAAATTCATCTGTTTTCACAGATCTTTCCAGTGTGATATTAAAAAAGATATTTTAATTGGATGTATTTCTGGATTGGGAATACCACTTGAAGGTGCTTTTAAAGTTACCAAAAAGAAATATCTTATACCTATATTGCAGAAGTGTGTCCATTTCTGAAATTTGAAAGATCTTGCTTCTTCATACCATAAATGGTTTCCAACTACAATATATTTAGGTAGAAACATTAGTGAAGCTCTGAGGCTATCACCAACTTGGCTGAGAAAATTGTGAAATCATTTTTTTTTCTCAATTTGCATTTAAAGAGAATACTTAAGTCCTAATTATTCATGCATTTTATGCATTCCTTGCTAGTTCTTCTAAGTTATAATGAAAATGATTATTTTATCTGTTAAAGGGGAGATAAGGCATATTAGCTAGAGCTTCAAAATAAGTTCACTGAAAACAAATACAGTGTTATTTTAGCTGGTTGATAAGGAAAAAAAATGTTTTGTTTTGCAATTTTGGTGAGTTTTATTGTTTCGTGGTTCAAGACTGAAATGGAATACAAGGGCTAAGAGATTAATAGAGTAGATAAAGAATGACAATCTCTATTAATAATTTCCTTTATATTAAACATTATGATATTTCATTTGATAAGGAGATGTTCCACTGCAATATTTTTTGAATATTCATAATTTATTTTATAATATTTTAATGAAAAATTATATTATGATCATATTTATTTAAATGTTTTAAAGTGCCCAGTAAGCGTGTTCCCTTGATAGTTTACAATAAGACACACACAAAAATGGGCTCTAAAGGTCCAATGCAGAATTTTGAATTGGATCTAGAAATGTATTAAAGCCAGTGTATATGGCAAATAAGTTTATATGGGGCCAGGATCAATGAACATTTTAGTTAGTTGTAGTTTGAACTAACCAAAATTTTCTAATGGTATGTTGGGATGACATTGGTAGTCAAGAAGAATAGATATAATTAAACAAATGGTCAGCCAAGTGACAAATAAGTTCACAGAAGGAATTGGCATATGTCAAATGTCTCAGATGGCCAACCCTAGTTTCTTGTACTGGAAAGGCAAGATGTATTTTCATATTTTCAAGATTTTGTAATGTAATCATACAATAAAATTACAGTTAGTACTTGCTTATGGATATGTTTCCTGTCTGGAAGGCTTGTCTTAAAAAGACTGATAAATTTCTAGAATTTTTTTTCCAAAGGACTCTATATGGAATAGCAATAGCACTTAGACTGATATACCGCTTCCTAGTGCTTTACAATTCTCTCTAAGCAGTTTACAAAGTCAGCATATTGCCCTCCAAAATTTGGGTACTCATTTTACCAATCTCTGGTGGATGGAAAGCTGAGTCAACCTTGAATCTGTCAGGATCAAACTCCTGGCAAACAGCAGAATTAGCCTTCAATACTGCATTCTAACAATTGCACACCACAACTTTACAACACAATACAATGTCTTGACAGGTTGATAGTTTTTAATTTACCAACATTCAAAAAATAAAATATGTTGCAATAAATAGGCAACAGTTCTATCTTGGAAATTAAATTATCATTTAAATGAACAATATGAATGATTTGAATAATTGAAATCATTCAAATTTGAATGATTTTGGAAGCATCCAGCATCTACAAAGTTGCACTTCTGGGAAGCTAAGGTAATCAAGATGAAATATTACAATACAAATATTGCTGTATCACCATAAAATTACAAAGTAGTTATTTTCAATGAATTGCAAATAAAAAATGAAGAAATAAAGGAAAAATCTATCAATACTGTACTTTTCCTCTTTAGTGAAAAATATGAATCTTAGTAGATAGCATTTGGCAAACAATGTACTATTAATACAGAGTAGAAATAATTCTATTTTGTTTGTCAGCAACAGTACATTTCAGAAAAACAAACACAATCCTATGATCCAAATAACACGTTAGTTGTGAAAGTTCAATCCGAAAAAATTTCCATTTCCAGTTTAAATAATCACAATATTTTTATGGCTTTTCTTTTATTATTTTCTTTGAAATCAACTGAAAATCTTCTGTTTCCCTAAGATATCCTTAAAGATTACTTATGATATTACTATGACTTATGTTTGACTACAATTAATGTTGGCTTAACGTATACCTTTTTAAGAGCAAAGTGAAATTATATCCACATGAAGTATAATTCTTAATCATGATTAAGGTCAGTAGTGGGAAATGGGGATATCCAGGCACTGAGAAAGAAACTGGATTGTTTATAGTTTGAGGAAATCTTGGAGAAAGTTATGATTTTTCCCTTTTTCTTATTTTCTAAAGCCTAGTAGGCTTTAAGCTCTGTCAATGTTGGCAACAGCTGCCACAGTCATACTCTTACATGCTCTATGCAACACAACAAATTCAATCTAGCAAAGATTTAATTTTTCCAAAATCATCATAATCTTTTTTTCCTCCTAATTTTAAAATTTAAACAAATATGTACTGTTAATGAGTTAGGGCAAAGGGACATAGATGAATGATGTATTATGAAATTCCTGCTGAGCTGGTATTTAACTTGCGGTAATACATATAGCATATACATATAACAAACACTGTTTGACTTCTCCATTTTAATAAAGATCATTTCTGTCCCTGACAGCTTTAGAGCATGAAAATCTTACCTGTAACAATCCTTACATCTGAGTCTTTCTGTGTGTTTGCTTTCTAGTTCAATTTTTAAACCTACTTGCTGCAGATTTTGTTAGGTACATTTAACCTACCAGAATAATGTAACTTAATCAGACCAAGGATTGTTTTAAATAAAGGGTTTTTGTTATTTGACATTGAAGTGGCATATATTTCACCAAGGCACTCTGATTATGGGCTTAACAGTTCAGTAGCTATCCAAAAGGTTATATTGAAACTCAAATTGATGTTAGAATTTCATCTTAAAGAGCAAACAATAGTTATACAGCTGTTGCAATATGATCAAACAAGCAGGAACATTATTCATATGAAGCTTGACATGTTTTAAGCATATGTTTTTGAGCTATTGGATATTCAGGCTATATGAATTCTTGCAGTTTACTTATGTTTACTTATGTGAAGCTGCACATGAAACACCGTTTCAAATGCTTCTGGGAAAAACTACAGTGACTCTCTGCTAATAGATGAAGTACCAATGAGGGCTGCTGTGTTTCATTCAGCAAGTGCCATATGTGTGATACATATACAGGAATTACTTTAATCAAAGCACAAAAGGGACTGTAATACTGAAGATCTATTTGCTTACTCTTTTGTTACTGAGAATTGAAAATAGTTTGCATTGGGCGTCGCAGCAGTACAGCGTGAGATCTTTAAGCTCTAAGATCACTGCTGATATCTCCATTGCAGGATGGTCCCAATGGACCTAAACCGTCCCGTAGAGATGGTGACTGAGGAGGGCACATCCTGTTGATCCCAGGGACATCACAAAGTCCCTGCTAGATCCAGGAGAAGCCCTTTTTTCCCACAGCGGAGAGGCAGCCATTAAAGCTGCTGAAGCTGGGACAGCTCCAGAACGGAAGAAACCTGAAAAGAATGTGTCAGTTTGGTGAAATAATTTTCTACTTATTTTTGCTGGGGAGAACATCCTAAAAGACTAAAAATAAAATTTAAAAGTAAAGATAAAAGTGCTCAAGCAGCAAGATTCAGCACAAATTAAACCTGAATGTTTTTTTCTTTTTATTGGAACTTTGGATTTTTGTAAAAACTTTTCAATTTTTAAACTGGACTGGTCTTTCCTTTTTA
>JANHFN010001391.1:114249-128820 GCA_032468175.1 Toxicocalamus goodenoughensis
GTCTGGAATACTCTACCTGACTCTGTGGTTTCTTCCCCAAACCCCCAAAACTTTAACCTTAGACTGTCTACTATTGATCTCACCCCTTTTCTAAGAAGTCTGTAACGGGCATGCATAAGCGCACCAACGTGCCTGCTGTCCCTGTCCTATTGTTTCTTTTATTTTTCTTATATATATGTCCATGTACTCATAACTATGTTTTTACTTATACCTATTATCTTGTAAGCAATTGACAAATCAAAATAAATAAAAAAATAAAAAATAAATATACATACACACACACACACACACACACACACATACATTATCTATATCATATATTATTATATCATATTATTATCATCATCATATCAAATTCTCTTTTTTGAAATGAAGTGATTAGTTCAAAATTAGCTCCATATTTTGAAGTTCCACGTAGAAATTACAGCATTTGAGTAATATTCTTATCATTTTGCTACTATTATGTAGGACCACACTTTTTCCTTGAAAACAATAATTTTTTAAATGAAAACATTATCTAGTATCTTGTGGTTAAACCTGCTGAGGATATTGCATTAGAATAAATTTTTATTTCTAGTGGATGAGACTCTAACCTTTAGAAACTGATGTTACAAGCTTCTGTTTAGTAATTCTGTGATTTGTCTTAGAACAAAAGGTCATAAACCATGTTTAATAGTGTGTATAGTAAAAGAAGATTCACTGCAAGATACCATGTAGAATTCTATGCCTATCTTTACATCTATCTTTAGAGCTGTGGATCCAGCCGGGATAATCATCATATGGAGTTTTTGCAATAGCAGATTAATTTCTGCACAGCTTGCTTGGCTTGTTAAGTACTAATACATAAAGTAAAAAATTGCAATGGAAAAAATGGGAAAAAAACTTTTGCAATTCATTCTGACTCCATGATCTTCAAAAGACATCAGAAATCTGAGAGACAACTAAGCATGTATTCATCTTGTACAGAATGTTACCAAAAGCAGTTTTTTTCAGCCCTGTCTGCATGACATCAAGCTTTTAAACAATGAATGGCAGCTATGAGAACATCAAACTACTTGTTTAAAAATAAAATTAACTATTGGATATTGTTTTATTAGCACAAATCATGCTTCTGACACCCATAAATGAAATAATCTGTAAAAAGTGTGACACTGGGTGAACTTTTTTTAAAAATAGAGATGAATAACCATTCAATTTTCCCCAAGAGAAAGGGACATTTGTTGATGATGAATGCTTTTGTTACCTTCCATAAAAGACAGTAATGATTCATTGAATGATGCAAAATGCAAATGTACACAACAGATTCCGTCTGTCTCAAATCATGCCAAATATCTCTTGCTGTTCAAACAGAAATTCATTATTCACTTCTTTTAGAGGCCATCACTGTACCAACCTTCAGAGAGATTCTTATATGGATGGTGGGGTATGTTAGTTGACTTGTTAAAAACAGGAAATTTGATTCTGGAGGGTAGTAGCAAGAAACTTTTTTTAAGACAGTGGACAAGAAAATGCAAAAGAATAGTATTTTTAATGCAGCAATTGATAAAACAGAAGCAATGCTTTCATACTACCAATTAGACACTTAAGAGTATGGTTAGTAGATAACTGGATAGGCAAAAGATATGAACAATTGGAAAAGGGAGAAAGGAGGACACGTTAACTATTTAGCTTTATGGTGTTAAAGTAAATTATAATAAAAAACTGAAAAAATGTACATGTATATGACAGTTCTTTTTCCAGCAGGATAGACTGATTCCTCAATGGTAGGAATATGCGAAAACCATTTAGGAGACAAAAGTGTGTAACTGACAAGGATTGCGTCAATTTCGGGCAGCAGTGCAAGCTGGTGGGAGAACACTAATCAACTAATTAAGGTCACAGAGCAGAGCTTATGAATTTGTGGTTAACTCTTATTGGGAAAGCACCATACCAGGCAAAAGCTATTCTGAAAGAAAGAAGCTTGTTAGATAAAAAGTCAGACAATATTTGATTTAAAGGCCATGTCTGCTGACAGAAGGCACGTCACAATTGAATATGCATTGCCAGAAGTCTAGTAACTCTTCTAAAGGGACTATCACCCTCAAGACCTGAACACAATAGCAATTTCCAATTTGTATTTCCCAGCAAGTATTATTAAGAGGTATAGAAAGCCTCAGCTACTGGAGGTAATATAAATCCAATGTGAATGAAAAACACGTAATAACTAAAGATAGGAAATATGGCAGTTGATAGCCAATTGATATGTTCTAAAACCAATAGTATTGAAAATAAAATTTAATATGGTAGCTGTAAAAGAACCAAAATGCTCAAAAGACTGATGTTAGAAGGTGAGACTGCATACAGAAGTATGTCTAATAAAATGCCTTGAGTTTTAATAATAAACTCATCAGTAATGCTCTATCTTCCATTTAGTAGTTCATATTGCTTTTAATGAATTTATATTAAACTACCAATTCTGACTTCATTGGGAAAACTGAACAATAATTAAAAAAAACAGTATTACATTTTTTCCCTAGAAATCTGAATACTTTTGTCAATATTTTGCATTGTAGCTGGCAGCCCACACAGCAAGTTTACAACCCGAAAGTTGGATTGACAGGGAAGGCAGCAGTGGGAATGGAATGAGCAAAGAGACAGAATCCAGTGGAGACTGTGATGATGAAGATGGATGCCAAGGATCAGGTGATAAAAGCTACACAAAAGGTACGGCTATTAATTTTGCTTATATGCACTTAGAAAGTTCAGCAAAGCTGGGTTGTCTGTGCCATTCTCTATATAGCAACATAAACCATGGTTGAACTCAATGTGAACAAACTTTACTTCTTCCAAGACTCAATCCTATCCTCTTCAGCAGAGGTTTTGCTCTCCAATTTACTTAATTGCAGCATCCCATGCATTCATAGGCTATAATTTGATTTTTAAGTTGATCAGACATGCATTATAAACTTCATTTATTAAAACTAGCCATTAGTTAGTTTTACATTATGATCACAAGAAGAGGTTAGGTATATTCACAGTGAGAAACATCAACTGTTTGTGTTTTCCATAAGCCGAAGAAAATGTATTCTTATATCTTTGATGGTTTAAAGTTAAAAAAGTTAAAGTTAAAAAATATGGTTTAAAGTTTAATGTAAAAGCTACCAATAACACCATTTTGATTTAAGAACTTTGAAATATATGGTTCAATAGCATTGCTATTAACTTTATAAATTTGAATGTTGTGGGACAAGTATGTAGAGTACCCAAAGCTATTGTCACTATTTAAAATGTTTAAAGTTTACTGTAAGATAGTTCTTCCATTATTCTTCCATTGGCTGGTCTGTTTGTTTGTTTATTCTGTTCTTCCTTTGAAAAATATGGTCCCTCTTTTTTCTTTCTTTTTTAAAATTTGAATAATTTAAAATCAGCTTGAACTTAAAAAAATTGTTGCTTTCTAGGATTAGAATTCTAGGACAGCAAGTTCTTAATTTTAAGTATGGTTGCATATAAATAATATTAAATTAAAGCAATCCTTTTACTGTAACAACTCTTGTCCAATTTTCATTTCAGTGGGATTTGTTTTTAATTTAATAAATGCTTTAAGTAAATTGTTTGCATTTCAAATTAGTCCAAATTAAACTGCAGCCAGGTGCTGCAGTGGAAATTTTAATTGCTATACTTTCAATTCAAATACTGTGTTTTTGTTTGGTTTTTGTTTTAGTCATCCACTAATATAGAAGAAAGCGTTTTAAATTTGTCTTACAAACAAAAATAACAGTGTTTGAAAGTGGTCCATGTTTTCCCTATGATAATGTCATGGATTTGGGAGAAGTGATGTGGAATAAAAAGAGAGAACAATGTTTTTGTATAAATTATATCTATCAAAATATAGCCCAAATAATTGTAGTGAATAGTCTAGGCCCATTAAACATAGCAATTTCTTCTTTAAAGCATTATAATCATGTTTTATCATTAAAATATTTACTATTTAAAATTATTAATAAAAGTAATAATATATTTAAATAACTGAAGTTACTTGCGCATTTTTTGCATATTTAGATTTAATTGCGTAACTTTCACTTAAAGAGTAGTAAATAGTAAGAATTATAATAATTCTTTCTGTGTAGGAGAATAGCCATGTTGTCTGTATGCTACAAGATTTTTGGAGTAATTATTTTAGGCATTATAAGGTATTTAGGTATATATTTGTTTTATAAACTGAAATAAATCTTAATTGTTTAAATTAGATTTAATATTGTAGATATATTTATTTTGCCATTTAGATACACCAGAATCTTTGTTCAAGAATGAAAAAGAAAAGTTTTTTTGTGCTGCAATTTTTCTATACTTTGATACAGTTTCTTGTCTTAAACTGTAGCAACAACTTGGTGATAATTATTAATACAGATGTTTTAAAAGTATCTGAATAAAAACATGGAGAATCAGGTATCAATGACTAGAAGTCTTGATGATAATAAATGATTATAGGAGGCATACTTTAAACACAAGGGAACAATAATAAATGGATGTTACCATCCATGTTTGTGACCTCTGTCACTGCCTCAGGTTTGATATTGTGTGACACTAAATGCTATATTCAATCTAGTCCAGGGCTTTTTTTATGGTTTTACATAGTTGCAATTCTATCATTGTCTATTAAAAAATAACCAATAAGAATATTATCTGTCTCTATGTCATTTAAGACTTTATTGGTGATAACCAGCACCTTAGGACAGCCCAGAAACCCACTGGAAGTTACTGCGGCTAGTATTGGTATTACAGGACATACCAAACCTGTCTATACTGCTGTGTTCTGAACTAATAATACTCATGGGAGGCAACTAAGATGTGAGAGAGCAAGATCTCCCATCCAGCAATGGGCACAATTAGTATGCAAGATAAACTGTGTAAAGATCTTCATAACCATGGTTACCACTTGGTCTTTAAGCAGGAGCCATGGTAAAGTTAAGGGTGGAAAACCTATGGATCTGGTTGGCATTAGAGCCCACAGTCCTTTGGTCTTGCCACAATTGATCCAAAGGCTATTCTTCCCCATCCATACTCTCTAAGCTCTGGGACAAAACCTTGATTGGGAACGACTCACCCAGTTAATCTAAGGCAGAAAAATTCAGCTAGTTATCATCATGATATCATACACCATATCAACAGAAGCACACAACTACCACATACAAACATGATTTTCCATTATAGCAACAACTGTGCAAAATGTTGCAATGTCCAATATTTCTATTTAGCATTTCAACCAGAAAATCATGATGTTTCCCAAGATACTCAATTCTTTTTTCCATGAAGATGGTGTATTTCTGACTACACAATTGTTCAGAGGATACGTTTGGCAGTTGTTCAGAGGATACGTTTGGATACAATTGTTCAGAGGATACGTTGGCATAAACAAATTACACATCCTCCTTTAATATGCAAATGGATGGCTTTTAAAAATGATGTTCTTGATATTATGCTGCCTCATTTATGTCACATCTCAACAGCTATTAAAAATTAATGCATTTCTGTCACTCTTCATTCATTATCAATCTCATTTTTCCCATGTCAGAAACCCTTTAACCCTCATTATTATGATTGTCTCTGCTAACACTTCTATGTTCCTTTTCATCAACAATATAGGGCATAAACTACTATCTTAATCAGTCTTCAGTCCCAGGTGTCATATTCTCGGGTTGCACCAAGATGTTATGTCTCTAAATATGTAATTGTACAACTGGTGTTTTTTGTAACAATTCTTTCATCAATATTCAATGAGCATAACATCTGTTGGCAGCTTGCCATGGATAGCACTGGTTTGTCATCTCAACAGCTCTCAACCTCCTTGTCATATTCATAATTTTTGTTTTAGTTATATTTTCTCTGCTTCTGTAATTAGAAAATAATTTCATCTTTCTGAAAGTCCACTTTTTTCATTTGTTTTTGTTTGGAAGGGGGAATTTCTTGTATATATCACAAGATGAGTTATTTTCAACTAGGACTCTTTATAATCTTTACAAATAGTTTCAGTGTCATGCTTCTGTCAATGGTTTATTCTGTTCAAGGAGAGCCTAGTAGTTTATGGTTTAACCCCTTATCCACCCCATACTACCCTCAGATTCCTCACTAGAACTCCTCTAATTATGACTTAATTTCTTAATTGGTCCCATTATTAGCACAGTGGCTTTATTCTTCCCTCACACAGGCATCTTGGCAGAGTCAATGTTTGAATGGCACACAAATTAAGGGGAGAAGAAATGCTACATGCAGCAAGACAGAGGATTTAAATTTTCCTAAACTAATACTTTCATCTTTAGGCCACATTGTTAGCTAATTGATTTCACACTAGCTCTTTTGAGGAATTACTGCCTGAACCCAAGTAGGAGGAACTGAATTGTACTTGAAGCCCTCCTTCATTGTCTTTGCAGATGCTGCCCCTATTCTGAACTGTCTCACATTGAACAAGCAGGCCCCAAAAGGGTTGTTAAACATTTTCAACCAAGCACATTTAGAATCCTCCTAAATTATTAGGAACTTTAATGAGCCAAGCATGCTTCCAACATATCTCTCAAATCTTCACACTCAGTGATGTCAGAGACTGAGCTAACAAGTCTGGAAATAATTTAGTGGACTCATATGTATGGTGCCACTCGTGCATTCATGGTTTCATGCAATAAAACCAGGGATTATTAAGAAAATTAAAACTTAATATGACATTTCTACTACTTCTGCTCGGAAAACCTATAATTTAGAATCTCAGCCTCATCCCATCCTGTAGCTGTTCTAGGATAAATCATAGCAGTTGTGGCAACAGCATCATATATGGGATACTGTGTGTTAAATGAACACAGGGGATATGTTAGATACTAAAGAAGACTGTCATTCAGCCCATGTGACAGACATCTGAATATACTTCATGTAAACAAATTTCTATGCAGAGGTGCAAATTGAGATAAATATGCTTTTCTTATCAGGGATAACAATGGTGCAGGGATTGGACCAAGTACAACAATGCAGTTTTGATTTTCTAATTTATAATCTATGCACAGGGATGCTTATGTACTTATTTAGATTGAAACAATTTTCAGGAGCACTCAACACTGTTATCTTGGTACCAAGCGGTATAGGGCTTTATAAAATGCTAAAAAATCAGCATTTTCAATTACAGGCAGCCAATTCATGGCTTGCGGTATAGATATAGTATGTTCATGGGACTTAACTAATGCCAATAAGCATGGGAATCACTCAGTGATGGGATTCAATATTTTTTTTACTACCGGTTCTGGGGGCATGGCTTGGTGGGCAAGGCATGGGAAGGATACTGTAAAATCTCCAGTCAGAAATGGGATTTGCCGATTCTCCAAACTACTCAAAATTTCTGCTACCAGTTCTCCAGAACTGGTCAGAATCTGCTGAATACCATCTCTGGAATCACTTCATTTTTGTATTAACTACAATTTCTGAAATTCTGTTTGTACATTAAAGTTCTCAGTCAACTATGGTATTGCATTCTTGAAAGGATGGAATTGTCCTTACAGAACAGGTCCCTAACTTTTGCATGCTCCTAGGTAGTCCTAGAGTCCAGCTACTGCTGGATAAGTATGCTGGAAATGCTGCTGGAACCTGTTACCCTTTGGATACAAGTTGCAATTTTACCAGACAGACCTAAAAAACTAAGTCATGCTTGGCAGATCATATGTATGGTTTATTACAAACTGTTTTACATAAAGCTGTCCTTAAAATCATTTCAAAAATTGTCCAAAAAGGATGCAAATGGTTCCTTTCTTCTAATATTCTTTGTTGTTGTATTCTTATCATAGCCCCAAGAAACTTATCTAAAAACAAAAATTATAGTTATCTCACACAGTTGGATCCAGGGGGATTTTTTAAAGATATGAGGAGCACTGTAGCATCTTCAAGGCAGCAGGAAAATCTCCTCATTGTTTACTTCCAGGATTCAACTGATCTGTATGACACACACACAATCTGTATGAAGGAGGAGCCAGGAGCCAGTTTACAAGTGGCAGGAGATTAACTAGGCAGCATCCTATCAATTTTATCTGAATCCACAGTCTAGAAGGAGTCTCGGCTACTATGGCAAGTTTATCACCCCAGCCTTAGTCTTATAGAGCTAAATGTTATGCCTGTCAAATTCATCTCATTGAACAATTGTTCCAAAGCAAAAATACTTAGGACTTCAATAGGTACCAGTCCATGTTCACCATAAGGCCATGCACTCTCTACCCCCAGATTCTAATACATGGAGGTTGATGTTACTGAAGCCACCAACATAAAAACGTAAGGAGACTACAGTGGAGACTTGGTCAAGGAGCTCAGGAAGGGTTCTGGCTCAGTAACATCCAGTTAACATTTTGAGCATCTCAGTGTATAAACATTTCAACATTTCTTTATAGTAGCATGTTCAAAATTAGTGATTTTAGATTTCATTTATAAAGAACATGTTCTATATAAGTAGTACAATTGTCTTCAAATTCCTTTGAGGCCACTCTTGTCTATTGAAATACTAGTCTAGAATGTTTTGTTCAAATATAATAGGATGATCAATTTGCAGAATTTTCCCCTTTCCTACCTATATTTATGGTCAGTGATATTTGATGGTGAATGAAACCAGACCTATATTATTAGGAGTTGATATTTCATTGTCTTCAATTTGTTTTTGTAATAAAACCCAACTAGAATATTGCAGACTAGATTGAAACTTCCAATGCAGTACTCTGGTCAGTTCTGAGTAATTCTACTGGAGCAATTCTTTTTAACTCAACTCTAATAAAAACAGATATATTTTGGATTTTTCTGCCAAAACCCTAAAGAAAAATACAATACATTACTGCTAATCCTGGATCATAAGAAGCAACTATAGCTGGAAAATTTTGTAGGTAATAGTAGGAATGGAATTGTTTAGACCAATCATTCTTCTCAGTCTGTTTCAATTTCTAATGTTTATATTGGCCAAAGATCCTCTAATTTGTATGAACATATTATATATAGTTTGCCCATTGTGTTTCATTGGATCCGCTACACAGGTTTTAATAACTGTATTACAAGTGAACAGCAGAAGCTGTTTTTCTTCTACTTTTCTATTTATAATGTTACATTTGTCAAAGTATTTTGAAGATAGCATTTCATGACTATAGCAACTGTTTCTTTATATGGTAGCTGCATACATGTAGCTACAGATGGCTTTAATATTTTTATGCAGCCATTTGTAAACTTTGAAAATAGATGTTTGCTTAGTTCTGAACCATAAATTTCTTTTTTCCTCTAGCCCATACAAGTTTTCTGAAGGAAAGTAATTTTCTCACAGAACTTGGTAGGCAACCAGCACCAATGAGGCATTGAAATATAATGAAGTAACTAAAATGTGAAACTCAAGAAGAATATTAAAATAATTTAATAAACCTTGAACACCCAAATTAGCTTTCAGCATAAATACATTATCTTCAAGTTGGCTGAGTTATTCAGAAAAATGTTCATTTTCAATACAATGGCAGTTTACTGAGATTGAATAGGAGGTACAGCCCAGTATCCAATTTAGGTAGCAGGTTATTCATCTCTAATGGAATGAATGGTTACCTTAATGGCAATGACAGTCAGAGTTAGTAACAAGAAGAAAATACTGTACTGCAGAAACTCTGTAATGCAAGTTGATGTTCCAAATGTGGATTAAAAAAAGCAAAAATATTAAGTTTTTGGAATGACATTCCACACTGATTCATAATAAACTGATCTGGTTAAATAAAGTAATTGGCAAAGCAGGGCATGCAGTTGCACTCTGAAGCTCTTGGGCCTTTTGCTTCAAAGTATGGTGATGGATTGTTCAACAATAGATCACAACTTTGTGTTTTACCATGTAATAGAAAAATACATAAACAAATGCATATGTAACCTTATATGTGTCAAGTTTATGAAGTAGACATATTAAAAAATAATTTTTGAATCATAATCCTTTGGGGTTATTTATAAATAAAAATACAATCTTTTTGATGGAGACTGAATAAAGCAACAGTGAAGGATTTAAAAAGAAATTAAAATATCTTTTGAAAATAATGGAGGTAGAAGCACTGGTTTAAATTTTTGCAGCAGTTCACTAAATTTCTCTTCACCATGAATGGAGATTCAGCTGTGGCATTCATCCAGATCCATATGCTTAAAACTGGTCTATGAGTTTCCAGTGCATTTCTTTGAGATTCAGCATGAGTACTTGATTTGAGACCTGTAATGCTGGCTTGTTTTCACTGTGGATTTGCCCCAGTCCCCTGAACTGTTTTATTGCTGTTTTTTGAGTTACTCCTATGGGCTGAAATCTTAGGAGAATAACATAGGAACCTTTAAAAAAAAACCTTGCAACTAAGATACTTTGATTGAATTACATTTTGAAACTGAAGATAAATCTTTTTTTCCCTATACCCAAGTGCCCAGTGTCAAGTCTACAGTTTGTTCATCTTCCAAATTGATATATCCCTGAAGTCTGCAATCCGTTTTTCATTTCGGATAAATAAATTTCCACTTCCTGATACTGTGCTTCCTGAGAACATAACACATTTTTCTTGATCAAGGCAGATTTTAAGGGGGGGGAAACAAGCAAATACTATATGCTTAGCTGTGATACTTAAAATTAGATAGTCACCTGTATATTTGATTTTTAAAAATAAAGATATATAGCATGTATTTGAAGGTGAGAACTGTAGAACTGTCAACCTTTCTTGCAGTTTTTCTTCCCAGGTAGAATTTTTGTTTTAAGGTTATATTTGAGATTTTTGTAGATGCCATTGTAAAACAATAAATTTTAAGTAAGAAAATTATAAGCTTTGTTTACGAGTGTGTTTTATGGCACTAAAGGCTGTTGGTGATTAATCATTTCAAAGATTAAAATAACCCCTTCAAAAAGAAGTAACCTATATGTAAATGAAACAAAACCACCAGCAATATCACTGTAGCGTATTGACTAACTAACTAAGTCTTCACTCTGGTCCGCACTTGCGGCAGGAAGCCAGAGCGTTCCAATTGGCCGATGCCGTTTGACAGCCGGCTATAAAAGGGAGCTGTCAAACGGCATCAGCTGTTGTCTGCCGGCTTGCTGCCTTGTCAGCAAGGCAGCCACGGCAACCCTCTTCGCTACAATAAAGGTGACAGCTGAGTTTAGCCCTGCGTTCGCCTCGCTTATTCCGCCACTCACTACAGAAACCTTCCTTGCAATGCAAATAATACTTCTATGCGGTGGGTAAAAAAGAAAAAAAAATGAAAGAAACTGCTTTCCCTGAATTGGCTGTTTACATAACTGGAAATGTGCACTTGAACTATCTACACACACCTATCTAGTTTTGGCCCACAGAGACTCAGCAGGTGTAATCTAAGGCTCATCATATATATTTTAACTCTTTGCGTTGGATATTTAATGATTAAGCAATCACCAGGAAATTGCAATTTTATGGTAGAGCACTAAGCAGGCAAAATGAGATTTTAGAAGCTTCTGAAATCCACACGCTCCAAAATTAAAAGTGCCACTTTATAACTGGAACTAAGAGGCTCCAGGGCTACCATATTAATTTGGAAGAGTCTCATGAAATCAATAATGGACTCGTCTGAAATCATTCACTCACATATACCCCTTTGGTTTTCTTCTTAGTCAGAAGAGCACTGAAGCACAAAAACGGATTAATTTCTCTTCTTAAAAAAACAGGACCAAATAGTCTAGGTAGGCTTACATTCCATCCAGGCAATGCCCCCTGCACCTCCAGTCTTTGATATTTGAAAGGTTCTTTAATTGCTCTTTGATTCAGAGTTTTCTCTTAATACAATTAGATAAATAGATGGCTGATTTTATTTACAAAATTCAAATATACATTACACCAATTATGAAAAGATATCCATGGAACTTTTAACAGAATTTAATCTACTAGATATGCAAGTTTTATTGTTCACTAAAGAATGTGCAGTACTTTGTTTCAGCACTTTGTACTGGACTGATGTGTTTATCTCCAGGGCAAAGTTCTGGGAAAGGAGTTCCATCCACCTGAAAGCAATTTTTTCTCTCTTTGTCTTGGGGGAGGGGGGAAAGCACTGCAATCTGTTCCTTGTTTCTTATCTAGGAATTATATGAATTATCTCCACTGCACTCCTGCTTGTCAGCTGATAAGGCAAAAGAATTGGAAATGATCCACAAACCACTTATAAAAGTGAGCATGAAAATCCATCAGGAAAGAAAGTGTTAAATTATTCCACCTTCTCTTCTGAAACTCTCAGCTGCTAGACATGGATCTGCTCTTGCAACTATAATGCACCTATAGGAAGGGTGTCAAACTCAGGGCCCATGGGCCAGATCCGGCCCATGTGGTGCTTAGATCTGACCCTGGGTCTGCCCTGGAAACAGCGAAGGAACAGCCCGCAGTGCCTCCGCCAGTGAAAATGGGCTCCCGACCTCTGTTTTCGGCTGGGATGGCCTCCTGCAATCCTCTGCAAGCAAAAATGGAGCTCGGGAAGGGTGCCAGGAGGTCATCCCAGCTGAAAAAGAAGATTGGGAGCCCATTTTCACTGGCGGAGGCACTGAGGACCACCAAAGGCATCCCTGACATGAGTGACTTCAAGCTGGCCATGCCCTCCTGCCCGGCCCCTCAGGTCAAACACAACAAAATTGAGTTTGATACCCCTGATCTATAGCATGAACATTATAATGATACTGGGTAAAAAATAACCCTTCCTCATGGATAGTTTCCAGATATTACGTTGGGAAAATAAAGTTTCACTATATTAATATTATGTTTTATTTCTCTTCTGTTACTTCTAACAGAAGATATTTTATAATTTACTTTTTACTCCTGCAACATGCAATTATTTAGAAAAGTCCAAAAATCATTCTGAGAAAACAAACATTTGTTTTCTAATATGTTATGGTTTCCCCAAGCCCCTGCAACTTTAGCATTACCTGCCTTCTACTTCAAGCATTAACTTCCCAGTAAGATGAAGTATCATATTGAACAGAGCCAAGATATATACTAGGCTTTTACATATCAGAGAGAAAACAGGCAGTTCGTATCTTGTATCAGAGGAGTACAAAGCAAGGTCCCGAGGCTCATGAACACCAAGGGAATTAAATCAGTTTCTCAACCTCAGCAACTTTTAAGATGTGGGGATTCTTCTCAGAATTCTAGGAATATATAGTCCACATATCTTAAAGTGGACATGGTTGAGAATCGCTGAGTCTGATAATGAATTGCCCTAACTTACAAGAGAGAAGCAGATCTTCCTGTTCATAAAGCATCACAACAAATTTGACAACAGGAATACTTTCTCTGCTGTCAAAACCATAAATGCAGGACAATTCTTTAATCTCAACCTCCGCTCGCAATTGATGATCAAGGGATTCCTCATTTTACTTCTGGTTTCTTGAAGTATCCTCACATAAACCCCCATCTTTTTTTGAGGAGCTGCCACAAAAAAGAGGGCATCAACCAGTTTACCAAAGGCAAGGCAAGAAGAAATGGTTAGAAACTAACAAAGGAAAGCAGTAACCTAGGTCTAAGGAGAATTTTCCTGACAACGAGAACAATAGAATGGCTTGCCTTCAGAACTTGTGGACATTCCATCTCTGATGGCTTTTAAAGGAGTCTGGGTAGACATTTGTCTGAAGTGGTATAGAGCCGTGATGGCGTACCTATGGCACACGTGCCACAGGGGGCATGCAGAGCCATTTGTGTGGGCACGCGAGCCCCTGCCAAACTCACCTGCACTGCACATGCGTGCGCCTCCCAGCTGATTTTTGTCCCGTTTGAGGCCATTTTCGCCCTCCTGGAGGCTCGAAGAAAGCCTCTGCAGCCTCAGGATACTGAAAAATGGGCCTTCCAGAAATATTGGAAGTGCCGAAACGGGCTTGTTTTCAGTCTCCTGAGGCTTCAGAGGTTTCTCTCGAGCCTCTGGTAGGGCGAAAACAGCCTCCCCCGGGCTCCAGAGGCTGAAAATGGGCACTTCCGATATTTCTGGCAGTGAGTCTCCTGCTTAAACAAGGGATTGGACTAGAAGACCTACAACTGTTGATCTGTTATTTTTTCCCATCTTCCCTATCCTCCCATTTACTTCAGAATGGAATGTTGAATGTCGAGATTTTTTCTTTTTTTGCTCAGCAAGGACTGGAACTTGAATTCAGCCAGTTGTGGGATAAACATTTATTCCCTTTGGGTCTGAGATGTGCTCAAAGCATCATTAGTTAAGTTTTTTTGAGGAATTATCTTTTTCCTGTCCCTCTTCTCCTACCCTGATCCTTCTCCTTATTTTCTCTTGTTGAACACTAAGGTTTTCCCTCCAGGAACATAATTTATGCTGAAGATCGATGTTGACTTAAGACACTTTCCCCTTTTTCCACTATGACTTAGCTCTTAGTTTGATTCTCCATTCTCAAAATAGAGGAATTATTTTTCTATAAAAGTCACTGCATGTGTAGACTGTTAACCCTTAATAATAAACCCAATTTTCCATGCTTTTATTATTTTTGGCATGTCAGTTATTTATTTATTTATTTATTTATTTTATTGCACTTTTATACCGCCCCTCTCCCGAGGGACTCGGGGCGGTGTACAG
>JANHFN010001391.1:136544-147229 GCA_032468175.1 Toxicocalamus goodenoughensis
GTTATCTTCTTTCTTTGGAATCCATTGGCTGTTAGTACATTAGTGAGAGTGTGTAGTTCGGTTTTTAGGTGTTGTTCGTAGGCTAAGCATTTTGTTCTGGAGATGAGTGTCTTGGCTACGGAATTGATCTGTGCTGGGTGGTGGTGTGAGAATGCATATAGATAGCAGTTTGTATGTGTTTTCTTCTGGTAGATAGTGTGTCCTAGGGCGCCATTGGATATTTTGTATACTAAGACATCTAGGAAGGGAAGTTAATTGTTAGCTTCTGTTTCAATGGTGAATTGTATTTTGGGGTGTAGGCTGTTGAGGTGTGTGAGGAAGTTGTTCAGTTTTTCTTTCACGTTGCCAAGATACTTCCAATTTTACGTGGGAGAAAACCCAAATAACCAAAGATCCACATACAAATACCCATGAAAACCTCAGAAAACATATATATATGGTGGAATTCTTGTGAAGGATTTTTGGTCTTTGGTTTCTACTTCTTAGATATTTACCAGAATTGTGGGGGGGCACAGGCGAACCTATCGGACAGCCATATTTTTGCCTGTAAAAACCTTCATTGTATTTTAAAAAGGTAGTTGTCAGGAAGTGGTCCAGCATGGCATATACATTTGTACCTTCTAGTAATATACGTTATCTTCCGTTTCATTGTTTTAAAAAATCTTGCACTTATTAATGACTGCAACCATCCCTTGAACATGTAAGCAAATGTCTTTTGACTGTTTTGCATGTCACTTTCAGATCCTTCCATAACCTGTAGTGCCTCTATTTCAGAAAAATTATTCCAAGAGGACAGTACAAATGCAATTGAAATGTATATCTACCAAATTGCTTAACGTTTGTAATGTAGTTGCATTAACCTTCTCATAGATCACAGGTTTCCTTTAAATAAGATTATATTTAAACCTCTTTCCCTAAACAGTTTCCCTATGTCTAGGATGCTCATAGGCAATCCATATAGCCTGCAGCTCATATCTTTGTGTTTAGCGAAATGCTGGAAACTGCAGCCTCTTTTCTGTCTCTTATCCTCTATGTTACTAAAGTCTTTGTTCTTCTTCCTCCATTAAAATCACACTCTTAGCAAGAACCACTGGGGAAGAAGTCTCAGCCCTAACAATCTTTCACAATCTAAGAAATTAGAGGTTTTTATAACAATCACTAGAAAGAAGCATGAAACTTTAATCTCAGATTTTTCTCCATCAACCTATTAAGAATGTAAGACTCCTAAAGGCTTTTATATGACAACGAAGCCCCACAGTTCAGACTCACATAGAACTTTCCATTATGCATGCAATTGTATTTAGTTAATTTAAATTTTACCCCAGCCATTTCTTTATCGCATTATTACTTTTCTTGTAAAAAATAATTTCCTGTTGAGTTTGTACTATTGTAAATTGTACCCAATAAACAGAGGATGTTACACTGTGAGTATTTTAACATTTTCCCACTAAAATCTCAAGATGCAAGAACATTACTCTGCTGAAATGTTCAGACATAGACACTTAAGGAGATTTATTCTGAACAGAAATTAGAGAAATTTGTCTGTATTAATGCCTTCAAATACCCTCATTATCTGAGTGCTTGTTAAGGTCTGAAGTAATGTGAGGCCAGAAAAAATGCTAACATACAGTATGTGCCAGGAAGACATTCCTACCTTGTTTCTAAAATTTCATTTTGACATTGATATTATTAAAGATTGATTTCTTAGTCTGAAGTACTGCATGAGCCTTTTAAGGGAAAGCACATTAGAATTTCTTAATATTCAGCCTGGCATCTCCCATTTAAATACATTCATCTAGAAAAAAGTTTAACTGATTATAGTACTTCCCCAAATAGTAACTGCTTAGAATTCAAGGATAAGTATTTCTGCATATTATTTTTGTTCAAATGTAACAGAAATAAGCTGTATCAAATATATGATGTGGTTTTTGCCTGGCTATGTTATTAGAACATTTCTTCACATAACTATGGTTATTAATCATAACACACATACAAAAATATCTATAATACCAGAGATACTCAACCTTAGCTCTCAGCATGCTGGATGAATTTTGAGAGTTGAAGTCCACACATCTTAAAGTTGCTGAAGTTGAGAAATACTGTATCACACTATTCTTTTCTGAATAAGTGACATAATACAGAGTGCATAAAAGGAATAAAAAAATAGCCAGAGAAATTAAAAGCATGAGATATGAAAAAGAAAAAAAGAAAGAAATTAGTTTATTTACTATACTTTTTCATACATTTCTGCCTTTTAAAACTATCCTTGCTTCCATTACATGAATATTCTATTTCATGCACTATTTTTTTTCTTAAACTTCTCAACACTCTCTTTCTAAATATCTCATCAGTCCCATCTAACTAACAAGTCCCCTCCTTTTTGATAACCCATTCACAATTATGTGTATATTTGGTAATCCAATCTTTTGTCATTGTCTTTATATGCCCAAGCCATCTCAACCTTGTATTTCATATCAATTATACTTTGTATTCAATCCATATTCATCCATTTATTTTTACCCTTTTCATACATTATTATAAACACTCAAGTATTCAATTTCCACTATGTTCAATTTGTGTTTATGTGTCTCCTGATAGATTCAAGTGAAAAAGTGAGATAGCCCTGCTCTTATGCGCAGTCATTTCTCTTGACAAACATTCATTCCTCATCACAGATACATACTGTCAATTACATTCCCACCAGCATTTGCACATCTTAACATTTATTTAACCATTTTCATATCAGCATTATACCAAATTTATTTCTTTTTTCTAGTTTTTCCATATATATGTGTATATGTATATATACATATATGTATGTATGTGTGTATATGTATGCATATGTGTGTTTGTGGATGTGTGTGTGTTATTCATTCCATTTTCTATCTCAAAGATACTTAGTCTTGGATAAATTAATTTTCATATTCATTTTCCTCCTAGTTTTACAAAATCCATCTAATAATCTAATATTTATTGCAAATCATTTATATTCTCAGCCAACAACAAGCCATAATTGGAATAAAAACTACATGTATATCCAAATCCCCAGGCAACATATTTTCAAGTTACCACATAACTTAGATGAAATAACAGATTTTCAAGATTCTGTTATTCTACTTTACTACAATAAATATTATTTCTGGAATCCCTGCCTTATATATTTCTTGACTTGACCTGCATCTGAATGTATAGCTGACTTCTAGGTTGACAGACTCCAAAGGACTTCTATCCCATCTTATACTAAAATAAAAGAGGAAGGGGAAATATATTGATTTTTTTTCATGCTCTCTTTGTAAATTATATCTTTTTTTAATGAAAGCTCCCCCTTAGTAGCCTGCTGATATCTTCCCTATCTCCAAAGGCACACTAAATTCCTTTACATGAATACAGTAGGATACTCAATAGTGTATAAACTAGAATATAAAAATGGTTTTGTGTATGCACACCAAAATATAAAAGTTTGCTATTTTGTAATTTAGTTGATCTTTTGCATTGCTTAAACAATATTAAATTTTAATACATTTCTGGGCTGTGTAGGCTCTAATGCTACTGTGATATAAAGTTTAAATGTTTTTTCAGGTGCTCAGCTCAGTTATAAAGTATTCTATCTTTGTTATATATAAGGAGTCACATATGTTACTTTCATTAAAAATATCTGGATAATATTTGAGTTTTATGTAGTAATCAGGTTTGCCAGAATACTGTATAGCAGCTTTTATTGTAATGTGTAGCCCAGTCTGAGCAATGTATTTCTTAGTATTTCAAATACAAATGTTTTACTGTCTTTATTGAGAGTTTTCTGAATTTTGTTTTTGTTTGTGTGGTTACAAACAAGCAAATATTGGACAGTACTGAATAGTCTACCAGCTTTAGCTGTGTGAAACTATCACTAAGAGCAAACCAAACTTTATTGTTGTTCTTTCTGAAACTAACTCAAAGTTAGTTGATGTTTTTAATGTTTTCAAGCTGTGCAGCTGGTTTTACTGCCTTTCTGAAATTCAAAATTGGATGGTTGCACTGATCTCACTTTAGGTTATAGATAGAGGTGTATAGTTTGATTAGCACACAAAATGTTCCTTTTGAAAAATAATGCATGCAAAGCAGATAAAAGATGAGCATACTGAGATGCATATCAAGTTTTTAATTTTTTTTACATTTGATTGATTTATTATGTTGTGTTTAGATCAATGAGCAAACTTAAACAGGAAAGTTTAAATGGGAAGATGATATCCTGCTCTCAGATTAAAATACCTAGGGAGATTTAACTGATATTTTGATTGCTTTTAGTGTTACGCTCTCTTTTAATTGCATCTGAATTTTTAAATGATGTTTCTTAGGATTGGGTAGCATTCTTAATGGGGGACAGAATGTAGCACAAATCAAAACAAATACTTTAAATGACTGAAAACTCAGTTCCAAATATTATTTCATAGAACCTGCCACCCAACATCAGAATCATCAATATATTTCAGATGTCCTCTATTTCCTCTTCTAACCTTCACTCCAAGAGATTGCATGTTTTCGATTATTTCTGACTGACAACAGCAACATATCAGATTCTTCAGTCAGCAACATTGGCTCATAATGTTTCTAAAGCTGCCAAAGTTCTAAAATAAGGGCAATGTCATAAAGAACTGGTTGATACAGCAAATTGTTATGATGCAAGTGTAAGCTTGATGCAAGCTGTAGAAAAAATGATTTTTTCAATAACATTTCATTTCATTATAATAATGTAAAAGACAACAATGAAATGA
The DNA here is from genome assembly GCA_032468175.1 of Toxicocalamus goodenoughensis. NCBI lineage: Eukaryota > Metazoa > Chordata > Lepidosauria > Squamata > Elapidae > Toxicocalamus > Toxicocalamus goodenoughensis. The sequence goes on from JANHFN010001391.1 coordinate 141,299, forward strand.
AATTATCCTCTTGGATAAAAGAGATAATTTTAAAAAGAGTGACCCAATTGTTGCAAATTATGGATGATAACAATGAAATTAATCAAATGTTCCTTATATTGTCCTGTTCAGATATTGGCGGAACATCAACCTACAAAGGTCCCACTGTATAATAGAAAACATCCAATGTAGATAGCAATAGCAATAGCATTTAGGCTTAGATTCTGCCCCATAGCACTTTTCAGCACTCTCTTGGTTATTTACAATTTACAGTTTGCATATTGCTCCCAACAATCTGGGTCCTCATTTTACCAACCTGGGAAGGATGGAAGACTGAGCAACCTTGAGCCCCATCAGGATTGAACTCCAGGCTGTGGGCACAGTTTGCCTGCAACACTTAACCATAGTGCCAGTTTGCCTTTCAATATGGCACTGATTTGTGGAAGAGCCATAGTAACTTGTTTCTTGTGATTTGTGCAGCTGAAATTCCCATTCAGATTCCTTCATTTTGAAGAAACTACCAGTGATTTTTAAGAAACATAAAACAAAAATCTCAATCATCTCAGACAACCTGTATAAAAATTTCTTTAAAAATAGCTGCCATTATGATAGTGGCTTTATAATACCAGATTATAATCATTCTAAGGTTATGTTGGGAATTTTGCAATATAAACAGTTCCTTCCCACTCAGTTAGAGAATCAAACATTTTTAATGTTTTGCACATTCAGTGTACAATTGTTATCTTTCCAGGATTTCCAAGGTATTGATGTCAAGAAGATTGGCCTATAATTTCCTGGATCCATTTTTCCCTTACCAGTCTTAGCTCATTCTTAGCTTTCCTGACTGCCTCCCTGAACATTCAGGCTGTAGAGTGGTATTTTATTTTAAGCATCAGCCTCTCTCCTTTTTTATATACTTCTTTTGTCAGTCTCTTGATTTTCTTTCATTGTAGTATTGTTTTTACTTGGGTTTTTATTATCTCATTTTTCAAATTTCCCAAGTCTCTTGAATTTTTTTTTCCTTTTAGGATTTCCATCCTTGGAATCCTTTCTAATCTAGTCCTTATTTTTATTAATTATTTATTTTTATTTGTCAATTGTTTACAAGATAATAGGTATAAATAAAAACATAGTTATGAATACATGGATAAGAAAAATAAAAAAAACATAAAAGAAACAATAGGACAAGGACAGTAGGCACGTTGGTGCACTTATGCATGCTCCCTACAGACCTCTTAGGAAAGGGGTGACGTCAATAGTAGACAGTCAAAGGTTAAAGTTTTTGGGGTTTAGGGAAGAAACCGCAGAGTCAGGTAGAGTATTCCAGACATTGACCACTCTGTTGCTGAAGTCATATTTCCTGCAATCAAGTTTAGTGCGGTTAACCTTGAGTTTGTATCTATTGTTTGCTCTTGTGTTGTTATGGTTGAAGCTGAAGGATTCATGGACAGGTAGGACATTGCAATGTATGATTTTATATACTATACTTAGTTCGGACCCAAGGCGGCGTAGTTCTAGGTTTTCTAGGTCTGGAATTTCAAGTCTGGTGGCGTAAGGTCTTCTGCAACAAGATTCTTCTCTGGTCATTTCTCTCCCTTTAGACCAAGTCTAAGTTCTCCCACCTCGGTCACCTGGTAGCCATTCTGGGAATCTGCTGCGGTGATCCGATCAAATCAATCTGTTCAAAGGCGGCCAAGAGCGTCCACCTTCTCCTCTCCATCGTGCTGGGCCAAAAGAGTAAGAGGGTTAAGTGGGAATCGAAGTCCACAAAATCCCCAGGGTCAGGGGTGGGATTCAAATTTTTTAACAACGGGTTCCGTGGGCGTGGCCAGGTGAGCGTGGCTTCATTTTCTTTTTTGCAGCATGCCCCATCCCCAAGGGGCGGGCAGAGGGGTGGGGGGCAGCCTGGGACACGATTTGCCAGGTCTACGAACGGCGCAGAGTCATAGCAACCGGGTCTATGGAACCAGTCCGAACCGGTAGAATACCAGCCCTGACCAGGGTTGCAGGGGCTTCCAGAGACCATCAAATCCAGCTTCTCAGATTAGTCCAGATTAAATCCCAAACAGAACGGGCCTTTATTCTTTATTTAGCTCCAACAAAGGGGACCTTCCTTCCATCTCGGAGGATCCCCTAGTCCAGGAGTGGGGAATCATGGCCCCTTTATGACCTCCGGGTTTCAACTCCCATAATTTCTGAGCCAGCATGGAATTCTTGAGCCTGTCTGGCTCTGGAATTCTGGGAGTTGAAGTCCAGAAGTTATAAAATAGCCACAGCCTTAGTCAATAAAAGCTATTTCTGTTGCTAAGCAAGGCAGCTGTTAAGTGAGTTTTGCTCCATTTTATGGCCTATCTTGCCACGGTTGTTAAGTGGATCACTGCAGTTAAGTGAATCACACAGTTGTTAAGTGAATCTGGCTTCCCCCATTGACTTCGCTTGTCAGAGGTTGCAAAAGGGGATCATGTGACCCTGGGATGCTGCAAACCATCATAAATGCCAGTTTAGTTGCACACATCCAAATTTTGATCGCGTGACCACAAGGCTGCTGCAACGGACCTAAATGTGAAAACAGCCACAAGGCACTATTTTTAGGTCCACTGTCATTTTGAATAGTCACTAAATGAACGGTTGTAAGTCGAAGACCACCTGTAGACTCAGCCTGGTTTTGGTCACTTGGTGGGTTAAATGGGTTAAAGCTGTTGGGGGAAGTCAGCCCGCTCATTTGAGAGGTCCAAGAGTTACACAGAGGAGTAAAAGAGGGGGAGTAACACTCTCGATTCTGCTGTGTGCCAGTTGCAAAACTAGACCAGAAGAACGTCCACACCAACATCATTAAGTGGAAGCACCAGGAATTTCTGGAGACGTGGAATCCGATGGTTTTCCTCAAAAATCCTTCCAGGGTCGCTGAGGTAAATGGAATGAAAGGAGGCCCACCCTAGGACCAGCACGGAAAGGAAAGGAAGTAAATAGATGGGGAAGGGAAGGGAAAGAGAAAGGTTTAGGGTTATGCTTATGGTTAGGGAAAGAAAGTGAAAGTGAAAGTGAAAGTGAAATCATAATTGAAAATGAAACCAAAAGTGAAAGAGAGGGGAAAATGAAAAAAAAGAAAGGAATGGAAGATAAAAGAAAGAGGGGAAGGGGAAGGAGAGGAGAAGGGAGGGAAAGGGAAAGGGAAAAGAAAGGAACATGTGAAAATGAAAATGAAAGGGAAAGTCAAAGCAAAAGTGAAAAGAAAGGAAAGGAAAAGAAAGGGAAGGGGAAACGTTTAGAATTATGGCTAAGGAAAGGGGAAGGGGAAGGAAAGAAAGTGAAAATGAAAGCAAAAGCATAATTGAAAATGAAACCAAAAGTGAAAGAGTGGGGAAAGCGAAAGAAAGGAAAGGAACTGAAGATAAAAGAAAGAGAAAGGGGAAGGGGAAGGGAAAGGAAAGGAATGGAATACCTTCCTGCTGTCTTTTCTCCAGGTATTCAGTGTCTACTTCAGCCCCAGAGAGAAGACAGATTTTCTCCTGACTGTCCTGGATGGACTGACCGACACTTGTAGTAATTTCTCTTTGGCAGCTACGGAGGCTCTTCTTGCCAGCATTGCAAGGACCTACGGCCCAGAAATGGAAAAGGTAAGTGAGGCTCCCCCCCCCCAAATAAGCCTGGGGAAGTTCCTATATCCAACACAGGAGACTCCTAGCAGCCCCTGTTTCCAGGTACTTTGCTTATTCAACCATCTTAAAGCTTTTAGAGATCTTCAGGACGACAAATGTGAAAAGCCACCGAGTGAGTTTTCCTTCATTCTTGAACAAAAGAAAAATTAATTGCTTTCTCTTCCTCCTCCTCCTCCTCCTCCCTCTCAAGGATTCTCACTGACTATTACAATAGCAGAACCTTTTGAAGGAAGTTGAGTTTGAGGGAACAGGTGATTTCTTGCCTAGGGACAAGTTTGCATCTTCTTGAACCTTTCTTCCTCGTTGTCTTCCTGTCCTCTCAGGTACCCGATATTATAGAAGGCATCTGCAGCCGTTTGAACCTGATCCGTCGGCCCAGCACCAGAAGACTGCTAATGAAGTTGGTGGGGTTGTTGGCGGGCAGGACCGAGCACTTAGATACCGTTATCTCAAGTCTTCTGGAACATTCCATCTCAACAGACAGGTGCCAAATGCCTCCTTCCAGCCCTAGTACGAAAACTGTAGCAACACGGTGTTTTCTTGGCAACTTTGGTCATTCCTCATTTGGGAGGGTTTCCCAAACATGGCAAATTTCCCAGGATGGGGACTTCAGTTCCCAGAATTCCACAGCTTGTAGGGCCATAGAGGAGAATTCTGGAAGTTGAAGTCCACACACCTGGGAATTGCCTTAAGGTTGAGAAACAGTGCCTCAAGCCAACCCCAAGCATAAGGGTTGGCCTCCTTCAGATGTACGGTTATCCTAACTCCCATAATTCCCAGCCCATGGCATTCAGGAGTTGTGGGTTGGATGTATTTTGGAGGCCCCATCCGGAGAAAGCAAAATTAGATTGGGATTCAATCCACTCAGAGTCTCTTTTAACAAATCCAACAAATCAATTCTTCAATCAGAATAGAGCTGGAAGGGACCTTTGAGGTCTTCTAGTCTATCCCTTTGCTCAGGCAGGAGACTCTATACCATTTCAGATAGGTGGCTGTCCAGTCTCTTCTTAAAAATCTTCCAACGATGGAGCACACACAACTTCTGGAGGCAAGCAGTTCCACTGGTTAATTGTCCTCACTGTCAGCAAGTTTCTCCTTAGTTCTAGGTTGCTTCTCTCCTTGATTAGTTTCCATCCAGTTCAGGGGGGGGGACATGTCCCATTATGACCCATACATGTAATTTGAGTCACTAGTATGTTATTGCTGGTTTCAGACATGTTAAACCCATGTTACTTGGGGGGGAGGGCAACATAGTTGAGTTTTCTTAATAAGGACATTATATTAAGCCCTTATATTAAGATAGTCGGTCTGGTGATGGGGAGGTCACATCAGGTGAGGGTCATGTCCAGGGCTAGGCTTCAAAAAATTTAGCAACTGGTTCTCTGCCTGGTTGCTGGGTGGGTGTGGCCATAGTGGGCGTGGCCAAGTTGGCCTCCTGCACCATAGCGGGGGGGAGGTTGCCCTCCCCAGGCTCCAGAGGGTCTCTGGAGGCTGGAAATGGACCTGTTTCTGGCCTTCTGGAGCTTCTGGGAGGCTCATTTTTCACCCTCCCCAAACCTCTGGTAGGTAGGTAGGTACTGCACCTACCTGGAATCCAAAACAGGCCATGTGGAGACTCCTGGGAGGGGAGGGGCATGGTGGGCGTGGCCAGCCAGTCGTTGCAACTACCGGTTCAGCGAACCAGATATAAAAATTAACAACCGGTTCGCCTGAACCGGTGCGAACCGGTAGCAGTCCACCATCACCACCCCGGTCACGTCAGGTAAGGTGATGGATCTGATGAAGACCCTGACCTGATAAGATCCTCATCTGATCCCCCCATCACAAGATCACACAAACCCCTTATAAGCAGGAAAACACCGACAGAGGCCTCCCCTAAACTCTGCTGAAGGTGTCACCCAGCCTGGCAATGAAACGTTTGGAAACCAACCCACAAGCTCAGAGAAGGAACTTCCGCCTTCAATATCTTCAGTGCTACAGAGGTGTGGGCTTTGCTTTCTGTTTGTATACCCTGTTTCCCTGAAAATACGACCTACCCTGAAAGTAAGTCCTAGCTTGATTTTTACACATGTGCCCAATATAAGCCCTACCTCCACAAAATAAGCCCTAATTAAGAGTGGACAGGTAAAAATTAAACTAGGGTGGGGATGGGGGTGGTGGAGCCGCCCTACTACTTACCTTTGGGCAGTTGTAGCCAGGTTTCGCACATCCCGACACCGGCCCATTTCTTCTGCAGCCGGCAAGGCTGGCCAGGCTTTCCTGAAGGCCTCTGGAGCTGAGAACAAAGCTCTGG
>JANHFN010001392.1:18794-37436 GCA_032468175.1 Toxicocalamus goodenoughensis
ACTGGAGATTTTACAGTATCCTTCCCCTGCCATGCTCACCAAGCCACACCCACAGAACCTTTAAGTTGAATCCCACCACTGACATGCATGTGCTCCAATTGCCTGGCACTCCATCTGCCCCTCCCACACTGAAAAGCCAGAAAAGGTTGAGGAACTCTGGATTACATCATGATGACTTTTTTACACAAGCATCATCAATATAATGGGAAAAACAATAATCCAACCTGCCACTGATAATCTGAGATACCATAGTTTGGCATCTGTTGAGTTTAACTATGAACTCAGAGTCCAAGTTATTATTTGCTGCCTTAATATGAGACCACTTTACAATGCATCTCTGAAACTAGTTCCAATCTTCCAAATTCTGAACTAAAAAAAAAGATACAATAGTTTCCAATCAAAACTATTACAACATAATAACCATGAAGCAAAGCTTCTCACATTCTTCCTGTTTTATATGATGAAACCAATTCTTTCATTAATTCATAATATGTTTCCTACATTTTTACAATAAGCATTTGTTTTTCACTCATATCTGAATCTCCCGAATGAAGCTATCAAAATATAGAAGTAGCCAAATACATAAGAAGGGAAAATGAAATGTTACTATATTGAAAAACTCATTATACCCAATTTTATATATAGTATATAATATCCTAAATTAATTCTATTATCACCAGCTCTATAGATTTGTTTATATCATAGTTTCTAAATTTCCATGTTCTTTTGAATCAGTGCATTATTTTCAGAAACAAAGCTTGAAAAGTATATTAAACTGTTTTGCAGTATGTTAGTGCTGAATGTTTTTGTCTAATGGTATATTTTATATTAAATGGGCTAAGATCTGAGCTATAATACTCTTCATTAGTTTTTTTATTGAGAAAATCTGAAGACCCTTGAAGGCTGTAAACAAAGTATTAAAGTGCATGATTCCCTAACATTATAGACCATATAATGTTGTGATAATGGCATCTATTAAAGATGAGATATCAAAACTGCCACCTACTCACTACTAACAAATCTAAAGCACAAATCTAAAAATGGAGGCTTGTCTATTGGATGGACATTTTTCAAAGTACTTCTTGGTATTGTTATCCTCTCTGAACAGAATTACACTCATTCCTTTTCCCAAAAGGTTAGTACTTACTACCTTGGAATGTTTGTTTAAGAACTCATGTATTCTTTTTTTCTATTTATAAAAAGATCAAAGGGAAGTTAATATTATGCCAGTGGATGTGTAAAACAGATTTGTACAGGAGGTAGAAATGTATGTGTATATACATCTGAGTGTGGGTGTGCATATAGCTACACATATATACACACACCCATTACATGACATAAAATATGGTACAGCTAGTAGTGACAATTGGGAGGAGATGCAGGAGCTTCTGCTATTAGATAAAACTGTCTAAAACTGAGGTGACAAACGGAAGTTTTCCAGTTGGGTTTTCCTCTTTGAAAGCTATGTTTTTAACAATGAAAGAAAAAAATATACATAATCTATCCCATGGAACCAGAGGTGCTGCCTAAGAGATAACCACGTTGCTTTTGTAATTATAAGTGTCTGGACCCATACATTATATTAGTAGCAACCTACTTCTTTTATCTACATAACAGGTAAAACAATATCAAACAATACTGCCCATCTATTTGAACAGCTTCACTAAAAATGTTTGGCTTGAGAAGCAAGAGACCTTGATAGGCATGTATCAAATAAGAAAACTGGATTGCAGGGTAGCAACTTTAGATTGCTTCTTGTTATCTAATGGTACAAACTCCTATTGCGTTATGCATATATTGATCAGTCACATGGCTGTTTTCCAAGTGAGAAATAACAATGCACCTGGAATGACCAAGGGAGGGTACCTACTATACAGGAATTTAAAAAAAAAAGATTAGTGACAGCCAAAATTGAGTAAGGGCACTGAATAGAACATCACGTAATAAAATAAAATAATCACCAGTGAGTGGTTTCATATGATTGGATATCTTAAGTTCTATTTTAATTTGGGTTCATGGTAATTCAGATATTAAATTTTATGCTTCTCTACTCGCTGTAATGTTACAATACACTGTATCACTAATAGCTATATATAAACATTTCACAATGCATAAAAAACATTGCTTCGATACAACATACAATACAGTATATAGAGATTCTCCCTAGAGCTAAGGAGAGCAAGTTCTGATTTAGGATTCTACAAAACTTTGAAAAAAACTGGCTATGCTTCCAGGTTGATGTTTGTTTAATGGTTTTCTTTTGTGGATTTTCTTGCTAGAGCATGTTAGTCCAATCTATCTATTGATTTAATATTTTAGTTGCTTTATGTCTCTTCTAGATTTATGTGTTGCCCAGAATCCACTGGAGATGGGCAGCCAAATAAATTTAAAAGAATAAAAATAACAGACAGAAAAACAAGAAAGCTACTGACTGTTCACTATGCATTACATAACCATAGTGATAATTGATAGATTATACATGCCTGGCAGAAATGGAAGCAGAGGTTTTACTTCAAGTCAAACAAACCATCCTAAAAGAAACACATGCGATGGCTGGTTATGGAAAAGACAGTCAAGAACAAGCATTGATCCAAGTTAAAAATTGAAACTTATTGGGGCAAAAAAACATTAATATCAAGATAATTTAATAAACATAAGAAAAGAATACTGGCAAGGAAAGGCATTATATGCTACAAAGATTGAAGGTATTGTGGGGCACAACCTTGATAGCATATAATCATCAGCTAATGACCTGCATAGATCCTATTCTTTTTCACAGCAATGTAGCACTCTGTAAATCATCTTGGGCTTGAGGGTCACTGTTCCTATTTTAGGTGATTGTCAGAGCAAAAAACAGGTTGCAGTTAAAACACCCTTTTAAAATCAGTAAAAAAAAAACCTTGCCAACTAAACCTACATAGAGATCAAGATAACCGCAGCCAGTTTTTTAAATTATGGAACCAACTCAAATTAACCTGTACTTAGGTTAATTTGGCAAAAAAAATGCATAAGATTCAGAGCTCAGCTAAAACATAGCCAAAGAACTACAGAACATTTTGAACTAAATGAAATTTGGGGGATTGTAGCTGAGCAGTAGATTGCAGAAGGCTAATTTATACCAAAGGGATGATTGCCATTCACCAGTTCTCCAAGCAGCCCTTGAAATCAAGGGGCACCGCTTCTTGGGATAACCTTGTGTCCAAATTTAAGATATGAAAAAAATAAAAATAAAAGAGTTGTGGAAATATTTGAATAAACACATCTATTCTTTTAGTTGGCCTGCATTGAATGTAGGGACAACTAAAAGTTTTGTTTTAAAGATTCATAAAAAAATGTTTTTTAAATCACACATTCAGGTAAAACTGTAGGCAGAACAAGGATAGAAAACGTGGAAAATAAGTGGAAAATGATTTTCTTAAAAACTTCCTGCATACTATAGTCATGATCTGGAACTGGGAAGCCCTTGTTTTTGTTTTTTCTTTTAAAAAGAGCATTGATAGCACAATTTTAAAACGTGTGTTCATTTTAATATTTGCTTGATCTTTAAGTAGTCTAAAGAAGGTAAACAAATGCACTGAATATAGAATAAAAAGAAAATAAATCATAAATACTACATTATAATATAAATTATAATATATATATATTGAATTAAAAATTCTAGAGAAACGTGAGAGTAACATAATTTTTTGTACCATCTCAAACACAAATATTTCAGATCAGATATAAACATAGTCCATAATGATCAAGTAACAGGATTAAACAGAATTTTGACCCTAAAAGTTCAGATGCAAAATATTTCTACAAAGATCTTTTCAAGGTTAAAAAAAAGTCTAGTATCTAAGTGAAGCACAGACCTTAGAGCATAGAACTTCTTCTGGGTAGGTTCAAATACCTGATTTTTCAATTATTATTAATTAAATTAATTACAATCCAATGTGCACTGAAATACAAACTTATATATCATTAAAGCATTGGAAAGTATTGAATTTTTTATTAACTATAAAAAGGTCATAGTTATGTTGTTGCCAGAAAAATATATATGAAATATGCATATGCATATGCATATTCTCTCTCTCTCTCTCTCTCTTCTCTCTTCTCTTTCTCTCTCTCTCTCTCTCACACACACACACACGTTCATAACACAGAATGCCAGAATTTGGTAATATTACTGTCAATCATCTAAACAATTTGAATGCAAAACTGTTCCCACTGCAAAACAATCTTTAATGTTACAATTTATATTCAGTTTTTGGCAGAGTGGCTTTAAAGACGTAGAAATAAATATTAACTAACTAAATGCTTACCAAGGCTTACATTTACTTTTTAGTTTTTCTTATCTTAAAAAATATTTTTTTTAAATAAAAAGAAGCAATAAATTCAATACTGCAGATTTTCCTGGAAGATGCTTGGAATATGGAGTGGAATCCACAAAGAATTTCCTTTTGCAGATGCCTTGGATTAAATGAGGTCTGTCCCATGTTTGTATTTGGTTAATTTGAGGATGGAGTGTTTCACCACTGGGGAAATCTTTTGCATATTTAAATTCTACTTTCCATCCATATTAAATATATGTTGTTTTTATAACAATATTCAAAAACACATTTGCTGCTCTATAACCAACAGCTTACAGCAATGTAAAGATAATCACCATACTTGATCCATAACTAACACTGGTTAGTTTTTTAAAAAGTAACTTCAAAAAAAATTATTATGATTTTTTTCTGCATCTACATAATTAAAGCCATTTGACAACTTTATCCAGCTGATTTAAACATAAAGATAGCTGTCTTTTTAAATTCATGTATTGCTGAGTACCAACTTTTGCTGTTGAGTTTGTAAAAGCAAATATGAGAAGTAAATTTAATGTAAAGGAAAAAGGAAGAGCTACATAACTGAAATATACACAATAAAATGAAAAAAACAAAGAGATTTTTTTAAAAATAAATATTGGATATATTTTATCAACATGAAAACATATTGTTATTCATAATGCAACATAACAAGTAAGTCAATAGCAATTCTTTAAATAAGTCACCTACAAAAGAACATCTGGAAATAGGTAACAATATTATGATCACCTATCATTTTTCATTTCTTGCTTGCATAATTTGTATACTGCATGATGGCTCAATGGGTTAAAATTATTTATATCATTTGGGAAATATATGCAGTAACTTCCTTGATTACTACTTCGGTGTGTTTGTGTATATGCGATTGTTTTCCCAAATCCTAAATATTCCCCCTCCCCATGCCTAGAACACTTAACTGTTTTCTTCCCAACAGCTGCATTAAAAATCCCACACAACACATTTTGATTGTGATTCTTTTCCCATAAGACTAAATGCTTACCTGTGTACCATTTTGTAATTTACAGTTCAGCCACTTCATAACTAATAAATGTCAAACTGATTGCAAGCTATATAGCCTAGCTAGGATGTTACTTTCAATTACTTTCAAATTAGAATGTATAAAAAGGGAAAGCAAGGGAAACTTACCTAAATTCTTTTCATTTAAATATATTAAAATAAATATTCAGGTGCATATTCTGGACCAACTTAGATGACAGTTGCTGCCCTGGTTTTGAAATGGTCATAATGCCAGTAACATTCTTAAAGGTCTTCACCACCACTTTAAGTACTATTACAGAAGACTTAAAACAACTATTATAGAAGGTTTAATAGAAGACTTAATTCATCATAAATTCAAAGGCATAGATAGATTTAGCTATGTGCTGCCCTCAAATTTAACATGTTCTACCTGTACATGTTTCCAAGTCAAAGTCAGAAAACACAGACTGCATTAAATCATTTGTTTAAAGTTAATATTAATAGTATTTTTCTGCATTTCATCACAAGTTGTAGACACAGGCAATTAAAGAAATATTGAAAAAGAATATGTAATCTCCCAGATGACAACAAAATGAAGTAATACTATTTTTTAAAAAAAATCTACCATGGCAGGCTGTACTTCATGATATATTAATTCAAAATTATGTGTCAATGTTACATGATTTATAGGTAGAGTTCAACTGGGATTTGGCAGCATCAAAAAATTCAAACAAATAAATAAACAACATAATAATAACATCCCTGTTACTTGCAAGAATTAATAGTAATTAATAGCTATCACCATAGCAATGTTACACAAGCATGCAATTAAAATGACTATAGTAATCACTTACTATTTTATTTCTTTCAATTTCATGTTTCATCATCATTATCTCATATAGTACAGTCATTGAAAAATTTGCAGACCATGCCACTATCCTAAAAGAGCTGGACTTGACCCCTGCCTGAAACCAACCCACATAACGCCTGTGTTTCAGTTGTGAATGGGACAAAGTAAGATATATTTTCCTACTAAATAGATTTGTTTGGAATACATAGATTGAATTTGAAAGTATTGACTTTTGGACTACTTTACATAAATAGAGAATCAACAGGAATAATGGGGTTTGATAGGTAAAACATATATTTCATACAATATCCAGGATTTAGCACTTGGGACTGTCAGATGAAGCAACTTGGCTCTGCTTGTGAGGCTCATATTCTGTAGAAGAATATCCCAGAAATATCATACTTTTCTTCCAGAGTTATGGATGAATAGAACCAGGACAGAAATGTAGCAATTCATACTCAATTCTGAATGTGGCTCAATGTTTTAAGTAGACTAACTGCAAAATATTTTCCCATTTAACAGTGTGATTCATAAAAAAACATTCTTAAGATGATTTCATTACTAAAATTGATATGGTCTTTACCTCAACTAATCCAAAATTCAAAATTAATCTAAAATCTCAGAGAGTAAGTATATAAAAGTATGAGGAATTTATCTATGGTTTGTTTGTTTGTTTGCAATAAGCATTAGCTAACTGATGTCACAGTTTATTGACATGGTACCCTGGAAATCATGATGTAGTATGACTCCCAAATATATTTTGCCATCATGCCGCTTATCATAATAGAATTCCCTGCAGTTTTGTGCCATTAATGTCTTCATATACCCAGAATAATGACATTGAAGCTGATATGTTGGAGTAGTCCCTCACTTTTTCTTTCTTTCTTTCTTTCTTTCTTTCTTTCTTTCTTTCTTTCTTTCTTTCTTTCTTTCTTTCTTTCTTTCTTTCTTTCACAAGAAAGGAGGAAGTGCAGATGATGGTAGGTCCTAAAAGATAATCAGGGAATGACTGAAAGCACAGGTGATTTTTAAGCTGGATAGTGGGAAATTCAACTCTTTTTGATTTAGAAGTTATTTTCTACAATTGAGATGTTGGGTTTCTACTCCATAGAAAAAATATTATACTGCAATCCTAAATACTATATTAAAATAAATAATTTCATGAGTAAATCCAATATTTGTTTGGCTAGATACACCTAGAAAACACAGAGAGTTCAATGAAATCCTTTAAAACTTTTAGTTCTATTACACTAAAATTATGGATTGAATAAATACTAATAAAATAATTTGGGAAACAGAAAACATCATTTCTAAATTGCAGGAATATTATAATTTACTGATAAATTATGAATGTATTAATCACTCTGTGAATTGTATGAATGCAGTCATACAAATGTACAAGCTCACATCTGAATATATGGCTCTTACATGACCTTTCCATGAACTCTGTATGATAGCTATAGTAATGAAATGGTTCTGTTTCTTGATCTGATGTTCCCACAGACTAAAACAATTAGTTTTTATTTATTTATTTAGCTAGGCTCTATAGAGCTTCTAAATTGAAATAAATCAGCAGAAGCTGAGCACATTTCCCAGAAGCTAGTCTACAAAAATATGTATTGAACTAATACATTATTTAAGACTACAAGCAGTCTTCCTGCCCCAGGGAATCTAAAGATTTGTTCCTGATTTAAAAAAAGATACTACGCAGATATTGGGCAGGGACGAAAAGAATCTTGTATTTTTTTCTTATAATAGGATGAACATAAAACAAGCACTTCACATCAATTACTTACATTTGTAATTGAGATAACAACATAACCCACTAGGCAGTCTCTCTATGCATGGTGGATGTTATTGAAAATTACATTTAAGGAAGCAAGATAATATTGAATTTGAGGCATCATGACTTTTTAAAAATAATTACTATAATTACAAATCAAACCAACATTTCACTAAAGTTATTAAGTTTACAGCAATCAATTGTCTGCTCCTTGGAAGTAGTCTATGTATCACTTTTAGAGAAATTCAAACCAATTTAATTAACCTAAATCAAATAGATAAAAACAAATAGATTGAAACCTTGAGCCTAAAGGTATAAATACTATGTGAATCACAGTTGTGCAAAATCAAACAGGATTAGTTTCTGTTCATAGCATAGAAGCTGGTTGAAATAGCCTTCAGAAAGAGCCATCAGTCACAATGATGAAATACTGACCAATCATCCATTACGGATAATAAATTAATTGGTAGAAAGTCATGCAGTAGACTAGGGCTGTCAAACTTGCAGTGTCACATTGTCATCATGTGTTGCATTGTGATTTTTCACCCCTTCACTAAACCAGGGGTTTGCATGGCCAACATGTGACACATACAGCCCACGGGCCGCGAGTTTGACACCCCTGCAATAGAGTATCTTCTCTACTGTAGCATTGACTAATATCTTCTCCTCTATCTTTCATTCCTTTTTCTGACTCAGTGTATGATGAGTGTTATTTATACAATACATCAGACTGCCTGTGGCTAATGCGTATCTGTTACATCAGGCTGCCCCATTAGATCCAGAAAAGAAAGTATATTTAGACACTGTCTACCAGGGACTTATATTTGGTAGGACCAGGTGACAGGCCTTCTCTGATGCGGCCTTCACCTTATGGAACACTGCCCGTCTTTCATCCCTCTTGATGTTTTGGAAGTTCCTCAAAATCTGTTTATGTTACCATACCTATGTGTCCAAAGGAACCAGAAACATGTTTAGATGGCTCCATTATAGAGATGGAAATACTTTTTCTCTCACTGCCTGGGATTTGTATATTGTCATTAAAAAGATACTCCTTTGTTTTTTTAGCTGCCAGAAAAAGGGAGTGTGGGGAAATAGTGCATTCCTTAAGTGCCTAGATAATCACCCTGGCAGCCCAAAGTTGTTGGAGCACAAGAAAATTATTGGAGAGCATGATGACTCTTGGGGATGAATGTGTCCCATTGGAGAATACACATCCAGGCAGTGGTGGGAAGACCAGGGTCAAGGAAAAAATGAATGATGTATTTTAGAATCGGCTGCATCTAGTTAACACCAACATGTCCACTTCTAATAAATCATTTTTTTTCTCTGAGATGCAGCTAGAGACTTATAATTTGAATGGGGGGTGGATTTGTTAGAGTCCTGACAGCCAGCCGATACTAAAATACATCATTCATTTCCCCCTTGAACCTGGTCTTCCTCCCACCATATTTTAATTAACCTCTAATTATTTTTAAATTGACTTTTTATATTTTTAAATGCTTGTTTTTACATATGTATTTTTTAAAAAATTTGATTATTGCATACTACCCAGAATCACATCTTGTGTGATGGCCAGCTATTTGTAAGTTTGATTAATGAATAAGTAAAATAAATGCCATAAAATCTTGGTGGAATTTTCTGCATTTCCAAATTTGAAATTGTTCTGCAGGATGTTCCACACTTCAAAATCATCATATATTACATATATCTCATCTTCATCCATTGTTGCTGGGAAATTCAGCATTGGTTCAATATCTGTCCATGTGGTGACCATACTTCATTGACTTATTTTAAAGGGGAATCTTATCCACATTTCATTCAGGAAATTCTGTTATGTTCAACAGGTATTTGTCTGAGAATATCATATAAGTACAGGTAGTCCTCAACTTACAACAGTTCATTTACTGACTGTTCAAAGTAACAACCACACTGAAAAAAGTGACATGACCGTATTTCACACTTACAACCTGTATAGCATCCCCATCATCATGATCAGATACTTGGCAACTGATTCATATTTATGACCATTGCTGTGTCCCTAGATTAGGTGATCATCTTTTGTGACCTTCTGACAAGTAACGTCAATAGGGAAAAGAGATTCACTTAACAACTGGGTTACTAATTTATCAACTGCAATGATTCACTTAATAACTTTTGCAAGAAAGGGGAGCAAAGCTCACTTAACAAATGTATGGCTTAACAGAGATGTTGGGCTTAATTATGGTCTTAAGTTGAGGGCTGTCTGTACCCATCCTAAATGTTGCTTGGCAATCAGCATCTGGAAACTGCTTTAAATTAATCCCATACAATAAATAAAATTGTCAGCCTTCTGATAATTCTATACTGATATTGATACTGTACTTATTCTCTTTTAGCAGTATACATCTATACTGCTAAATACATTCATACCTACATATAACTGACATCAGCCTTAATCGTTCTAATTAACTATAATCACTAATTATAATCATTCTAATGCATGGATTATAAACATTAGCCTGTCATTATAAATGATTTATTATTAAAGGTATTGAATTAAGATTTGCTATATATTTGTGTGCGGCGGTGAGGAAGAGAAAAAACTGGGAGACTTAGTTTTCTTTTCAACATTTCATCAGCATTATTGACAGAAAAGTAGCTTTATACACCTAACATTCACACAAGCTGCTATCCATTTCAGAGTGCATAATTCACTCTTCATTGTTGTCCTTTGCTGTACTTTAAATGGCACCCATCAGAGTGAGGAATATAAATATTATTGCACTTCACTAGAAACCAGACAAGAGCTGCTCTTAATTTAGGCACTTTGGACATGATCTTTATAACCTGACTATTTTTTAAATCATATTTGAAAACAGGAAAGTGTGTATGGCAGAGCTTTTTCCAGTGTGAAAATAAGCTGGCCTTCAAACAAATGGAAAAATTAAAATGGCAGATGGTAAAGCTGCCAACTGATTATACAGATATTTATGTCCATGTCTGTATGTCCATGTGTGTATAAGTGCATTGTAAATCATGTCTGTTTTAAGCTTTTTTATTGATTTTTCAAGGCTATGGGCCTCCCAAGAAAGAGTTTTATACCATATTTTCAAAATAACAAATTTTATTAAAATGTATTAAAAGTAGCATTTAGCTCCTCTGTACCTCTGCTGAAGTGAAGCCTAGTTCACAAAAGCTTACACCTTTAATAAACGTTTGTTAGCCTCAAAAGGCTATTGGATTGCTCCAGCTTATTATGTATAAAAAAACAAATTTGATTTTACTAATCTCATTGTTATTCTATACCAATACAAATGGTGTAGAATAAGCATGAAAGGTATTGCGATAATAAAGATTTGCCTTATGTAAGACTTTAGCTGTTTATGTGTTGTGTAATGCCATGGATCGATACATAGTTCAGACTGTGTCACATCTAAGTCTTGGTGAGAGCATATCTAAACGTTGGTGACAGAAAGGCTATGTCATGTGAGCTGGGAGAAGGAAACAAGCTGCACATTAATTAGAAGTACATTTTCAGTAGAAAAATTCATCTCCAAAATGGAGGTTCTAGATTAAACTCCTCTCCAAAATGGAGGTTCTGGAGAAGAACTCTCATATTAGCAATATTTTACTTATGCTCTGAAACAGCAGCATGCAATTCTGCAGCATTTCACATTAGTTTTTTCTTGAAAGGAAGAAATATTTTCCCTTTGGTTCACTAATTGGAAGGGAAAAAAATGACTTAAAGACAAAGTTGTAATCCCAAACAAGTTGTTCTCACAACTCAACTCTTTGTAGATTCATAGACTCTAGTGATTGAGCATATTCACCTAAACACATAACTGAAAGATTAAGAAACCCAATGCCGTGCCTATGGCAGTGCCTCACTTCCTGACTTCCTATTCTTAGTTTAAATTCCACATTGGATATAATTATCATTCTAACATCATTCTAAAATTAATGGTCAGAAAAGAGACAAGTGTTGTTCAAAAAGTAAATATGTGGACTTTTCCTGAATCCAACACAATTGTATTATGCAGTTGAAAACCAAATTCCAAAACCACCACAAGAAGCAGGCCACAGCATCATTATTTGCCACAGTGAAAAAGCCAGAAACACATCCGCTTCCCATAGTAAAGGACTTCAAAATCTATATTTAAGCATCCATCTAGTTAAAGTTGCAATTAAGGCAAGGTGAAAATTAATCTCATTACACTAAATATCCAGTGACCAGGATTTCAAACATTAACTACTGATTGTCTATTTTTTGTTCAAAATAAAAAGACAGAAATAAAACTAGAATGGGGAGGAATATGTAACTAATTGGGAGTTTTATTTTTAGGATCTTTTAAAAAGTTTGTATAGATATTATACTGTACATATATGATTATATTTTTCTTGTGGACAATTATCATAGTTTACTTCTATCTTCTAAATCCAGAATTTCACAGTTCCTGAATGAAGTTCATCCTTTGAAATTTTTACTAAAATTCCATTTGAAAGTTATAAGGCTCTTATCAGAGAATTTTAGCAGTCTCTGCAAGCCTAAAATTATCTTACTACATACTAGTGACATACTGGTTACTGTGCACATGAAAAAGGTTGGTGCAGAAGTCATCCAGTACATACAAATATTTGCGTCTAGCACATTTCTGGTACCCATCATTCCATACAAGCAAAAGATAACATGGAATTAATTTGCTGCAGGATCCAATCTGGGTTGGGCACCAAAATGTAAGTGTTGGTGAGAGATAGGCTGTGTCATGGTGGGGTAAGAGTAGGAACAACATATGCTGGAACGTTATCTTGGAACACATATATTTGCTTTCATTGGTCAAATATTTGTATCCAGCACATTTCTGGTACCCATCATTCCATACAAATAATAGATAATATAGAATCTGGTATGTATTGATTTTAAGCAGGATTATTCTTTGAATAAAAATTAAATGCTGTTTTTTTTTTAATCTAAGTGAGTCACTTGCTATTTTCCAAATGCCTATTATACTGCATAAAGAAGGAATGGAAGCATCAGTCTGGATGAGCCATCCCTGTAATTGATATCCAAACAAAAATGTGACATCCAAAATGTTTCTATGACTGAAGATAGACAGTAAGAAAGAATTTTATTAGTTGGATGTGTAAAACTGATAAATTCTCAATCAATATGTTAGGATATAGAAGTTAACTGTTTTCTTCAGTACTTTCTCTGAGTGTTGAAATTTTCTCCATGGAGAAATACTTAAGGACTGTGAAAACTTTGCAGGCCATCTAAATGGATATTTTTGTTCTAATGCATATGCAGATTGGATTTTCCCCCACTTTTCTTTTGGTAAAGGCAGTCACATAAATAGTGCAATATTCCCCCTCAAACTCTGAAAACATGATTATATAAAATGGTCTTAAAAAATCCCACAATAATTTAGAACTAAAGGCTTCATTGCTCTGACTTCAGAAAACTGTCTGGGTAAAATGACATTAGAAGCAAGCCTTGGATTCCAACATAACATAGTGTATAGTCTGTAGGAAATTGAGAACCTTAAAAAACAAAGGTAAATTATATTGCACGGAAATGTCTTCTTGTAATCATACACTTTTTAAAAAGTTATCATCTACCCACATATTATGAAGCGAACACATTGTTTTACTATTTCTAGGTTTTTTTTTCCCTCCTCTATTACGAGAATGTGCTGAACCTGAAGGATTAAACACATTGGTGTTGCTGCAAATAAACACTCAGTTTTGATTATTTGTATTGGAGCTATGCTGGCTGAGGAATTCTGGGAATTGAAGTCCACAAGCCTTAAAGTTGCCAAGTTTGGAGACCCCTGCTATAAACCAATCATTTGAGAGAAAGGCACAAAGTCAGCAGGATGACCTTGGTCCAGTCACTCTCTCTCAGCCCTAGGAAGACAATGATGGCAAATCACTTCTGAAAACCTGTCAAATAATGTTCAGGAACTATTCTAAACAGTTGCCAGTCAACATTGACTTGAAGGAACATACACAAAAGAGTACTTGGGTAATTAAGTTTGAATGATACACACCAAAAACTAGGATTCCCACAGTACATTTTCCTTTGATATTAAAGAAGAAAATGTGGAAAAATAGAAGCACAAAAGATCCCATATTATAGTGGTACGATTTACAGTGAACTACTTCTAGATACCTTTGCAAATGGTGGTGGCACTGTGTGCAGGAATGAACAAAAAATTAAATTTAACTCTGGATTCAACTCATTTGTTTTCCATAAAGGCAAGTACACAATTGCATGTATTTCCCACCTTTCTTAAAACTTCAACTAGAGCAGCAATGGGGAAAGATGTGGGGATATGAGGAGATTAATTCAGAGCTGACAAAGACATTAAAACATCACAATTAAAATTTTCCTGTCTGTGTCTTAACAATTCTATGAGGCATTTTTAAAAATATTACCTCGAAACTTGTATCTTCTTTGCAAACTGAGTGCCTATTCTTATCATCTTCCTATTGTCTGAGGCAATAAGGAAAACAAAAGATAATTAAGATTGTCAGAAGCTTTCTATCTGACAGGCTGCAATTTATTCAAATATGCTTTTGGCAACAAATTGCTTTTACAATCAAATATGCTCAGCATGGCATATGATTAATTAGGTTGCTCCTGCTGCTGTTACCAAGGCAGCAATAGAGTGTCATAACAGATGTACAATGAGTGGTATGGCCATAACAAGAGGACTAAATTCCTCTTGAACTCTTGAGGCTATGACCTTATAAAACCAGCAGGTATAATTGACCCTGAAAAGTGTTGCAAAAACTGATCAAGCTTTTTTTTTAAGTCACCTCCACTGTATATTGAAAACTGCTCAGAGTTGATGGAATATCCTTATAAGAAACTGTGCAGTAAAAATGTTTTGGGATTCCAGATTGATATATTGAGTCAGGAAGTAGGGGTTGGGGGAAGAACTATTGAAACTATCCAATCTAAACTTCTGCTCAAATGCAGGAATCCAAGTAAAAGCAACTCACACAGATGGCTGTCTAGCTTCCAGTTGAACACAACTGGCATACCATCTCTTTGAATTAGTTCCACTGTCAATTGTGTGTATGCAATAAGAGGTCTCTGTGTGAATGTGTATATGAACACACATGTGCATATTACTATTCCAAGCATCAACATTGTATGTAACAGATCATCTTAACTATCTAGGAAGCACTTTAAGTTTAAGGTGTTGAAGGCTGATTTGGACAAAATAAATAATTTGATTTTATTTGATTTGCCTTGCAAACTTGCTGTTCAACACTAGCAAGTACAAAAATAAATGCAGTTCATGTTGTTTCTAATGATGCTTGCAATTGCATTCAATACCATCAACCATGGCAGAGTTGTGGATTTTATATATACTGTGGCACTTGGCCATTCTTTCACTTTACAATGTTTTTGATCCCCCTTTGCTAAGAACCCACCTAACATGCTGTTGGGAAAATTCTATTTGCTTTCTTAAAATATGAAAGCCCTTGGGATTCTCTGCTTAAATGTATTTTTTTTACTGTGTTCATGGGAGACATCATCAGAAGTTTAGACAGGGAGTCATCATCAACGCAATGATAGCCAGCTTTGTGTCTCTTTTTGAACTGACTTCAAGAAAGCAGTCTTAGAACTATTTTCTAGAAGAATTGCTGGACTGAACAAATTTAGGCTTAAATTGGGCGAGGTGAATTTATGGTAGATAAGCAAATTCTGATTTGAGAGTTCAGTCTGTTCTTGATGAAGTTGCACCCTTTGAAATAGATTCTCATGCTTGGGATGTTTCTGAAGTTCACATTAAACCCTAAAGGTAATTGATTACCTTTAGATGTGAAATGTACACAATGTTTATTCCTTTAAAAATACATTGATCTTTGCCTTATAAAGTTCTCATTTACATTTCTACAATTAACTCCATAACTATTTTGAAAGAATGTTCAAAACTTCATCTATTGGACATTGTGATAACCAGGTGCTTTCCTGATATGACCTGAGTTGAAACTATTGATTCTTAAAAAAATTAAATAGCTTGAGGCAAGGACAGGAATCGCCATTATGAATTTGAATTTGCTCTGCTGTGAAGGCCAATAGCCAACCTATGACCATGCTGAAAAGGATGCCCACCCTGTGTAAAAAGGCTTTATCGGTTAGTAAACTGATATGATAAATGTAACATATTATTATAAGGAAGTGGTCACAGCTGCAAATATTAAAAGAAGCAAAAGAACTTCACCTATAAAGAACCAGACATGAGATGGAGTAGATGGGACTTCAGAAGATGTGCAAGCTTTATATCTAATTGTACACACAACCCCTATAAAATCCCTGACTAGGATTTATACATTGTTTTCCTAATTTGCTGATATTGTAAATTATATTTATAAGGAAGTGGTCTGTATCTCTAAATACTGACAATCACTATCTTTCGTTTCATTTATCAGGGTATTATAGTCTTTAAAACAAATGTAGAATACATATACATTAGAATAACATATCCTTGTGGAACCATCCTTGTATATCTAATCTGAGTTATAAAATTTATTTATTCTCTGTTTTTCTATACCTAATCTACTCAACCAGTAGACTGCCCAGAGTCACTCTGTGAGTGAGATGGACAGTCTCTAAATTTGATGTATACATAAATAAAAATTAATCTTATAGATGAAACCTGGTCCTCATCAGCCATTAAAGGTTGTGAACATGTAGATTTTTCTCTTACATTTTCAGTTGATTCAAGGAAGGTTTTCATTTAAACTCAACTATTAAAATGGCACAAAGAAATTAAAAGCTGTCGTATTTAGAGCAAACCCACTAGAAAAAGTAGTTATGATTAATAAGTTTTGTTGATTAAAAAAATCTATTTTAGATAAGATTACATCTGAGTTTTACTTTTTGTGTATCACTTGGCATTTTTAGGAATTTAAATGTAATTTAAAATTTACATTTTAATTTTACCATTTTTAACTTTTACAAGTTTTAGTGCCATTTTAAGGTGTTTTCTACTTTGCTTTTAAATTTTTGCAATTGTAAGTCACTTAGGGAATTATCGGGTGGAAAACATTTTATAAATAAATAAAAATAATTACAACTAAAGTTGGAAAACTACAGCAAAAACTTTTGTAAAATTGCTGATTCCTCCTCAGTGTGCATTCACATAGTTCTAACATTTAGTGAGTGGTGACAGATATGACAGTATTTGAAAGAGTGGGGAAAAAACAATCAATGGCTTTGGAAAACAACATGAAATATTGGTATGAGTGGGAGGTTGAAGACTTTGACATGGCAGTTCCTATTAACAGTCCCAGCCAAAAACAAGACAAAGGCTATTAATCACTTAAATATAAGATATGATCCTTCGGGATGTGTTGAACTGTATATGGGTTGCTAGACAGGAACAGATTAGCTTGGGGGATAGAATGAGATACATTTAACACAATTTTTTGAAACTAGCATAGTTCTATATTATTTCTGTAATAAAGAACATGTATTCAGTAGTTTGTCAAATTACCATCAATGGATGGTCAGGAAATATAGTACTAAAAATATAGATGGAAATTAACCCTTTTAGAAACATGGGGAAAATGACAAATTCTTAGCTTGTGGAATTATACAGAATTAAGTGAGGGGTTGACTACCTGCACAGCCTAATTTACTATTTCCAAACAGTTCCTTAAAAACTAGGCTTTAAAATATGAGTGATCCTTCAGAGAAAATTTTAAGAATGTCAGATATCGGAGCTGAGGGGTACAGATAGTTAAAGAAAATATCTCCTTCATGAACTAAATGATTTCAGTTCATGTAAATGCAGCATTAAACTCCACCAAATAAATTAAATGGGCTGATGAATATAGGAACTCTCCAATAAAAGTAGCATTGCAATAAATAAAATGAAAATAACATGCTGTTGTTTATTACTATATTCTGAACATGGAAGAAAAGGAATGATGGGAGTTTCATGCATAATAAAATCAGTTAATTCAATGCTAAATAAATTCTGGAAAAAACATAATTAAAAATATGCTTATACAAATTTTACAACTAGATAAAAGCAGTCAATGTTGATTCAGTTCACTGAATTTGAAATGAAGCAAAATGGACAAAATGACTATCAAATAGATT
Source organism: Toxicocalamus goodenoughensis (assembly GCA_032468175.1). Classification (NCBI taxonomy): domain Eukaryota; kingdom Metazoa; phylum Chordata; class Lepidosauria; order Squamata; family Elapidae; genus Toxicocalamus; species Toxicocalamus goodenoughensis. The sequence goes on from JANHFN010001392.1 coordinate 36,857, forward strand.
TAAATCAATAGATTATTGTTTTATGAAAGTTTTTGTTCTATTTAATTTTACAAAAATGAAATCAACTTTACTAAAGAGAAGAATGGTGATTAATTAGGAACAGAGAAAATACACATTCTGATATCTTACTCTCAGATTATAAAAACAATAACTTGGGAATTAACCACTGCAGTTATGCATTTTCTGCTAGAAATGCAAAAATAATGCTCTGAACTTTGAAGTTAAAGAACTGTTATCACACCACAGAAGTCACAACATATTGCCTGACCAGAAGGTATCTAATTTCACATTTCTGTTTATTCCTAAAATAATCTAAGAAATTATTTCCTTAGGTTTCCATATAGAAATGAAACTATTTTAAAATGTCAAGAATACATTAACTATATCAAAAATATTTCTTATATTTTGCATAGAATGCAAAAGTATGTAAGTATAGCAAAGAATTAAATTCTTGGAAGCTCTCTCTTTAAAAAAATCAAATAATGAACTATAATAAGAATTTGTCAGCTTTCTTTCTTTCTTTCTTTCTTTCTTTCTTTCTTTCTTTCTTTCTTTCTTTCTTTCTTTCTTTCTTTCTTTC